>CM035419.1:54131701-54384201 GCA_020310875.1 Ceratopteris richardii | reverse complement strand
ACGCATATGTTTATATATGCATTCATGTATATTATGTATATGTTTATATATGCATATATATAAATATATGTATATATATATATATATATATATATATATATATATATATATATATATATATATATATATATATATATATATATATATATATATATGCATATATATATAATTAGATAGAAAATTGAAAATTATACCTTAATAGTATCGAAACAGATACATTACTCCATCCAAAACGATATTGATTATTTTGAATAAGTAAGCTCACACTTAGTTGTGTCAAATGACTTCCTTCATATACATGCTTTACACATTCCTCTCGAAGATATTTCTCATTTTTAGAAATATCAATGCTCTCACTGTCATTTTGATACCAATCTTCAATAAAATATCACTACAATATATGAGGGGCATACCGACGTTGCCCATACCGACGGTCACCCCTCGGCGTCGGTATGATCGTTGAAAATGCTTGAAAAACCACGGATGCAATACCGACGGTCATTTAATCGTCGGTATACATGGCGTCGGTATGAGCGCCGCTATAGGTGTCGGTACTTTATTGTAAGTTACCGATGCTTATACCGACGCTCATACCGACGCTTATACCGAGGCAACTTTTAACCGGGCCCGAGAGCAAAAATTCGACATCTACTTGCATTTTGAACCAAAGTTTGCTACTGTCGAGTTTGCGCGCGCGAAGTACATTCCAAACCTATTGTGTACACACATCTCTCTCTTTCTCTCTCTTTCTCTCTCTCTCTCTCTTTCTCTACATCTTTGTTTCTCTAGATCTGAAATTCTGGTAAGAATTGCACATACTGTATCACCCTTTCTCTTTCTTTGTGTTTTCCCTTTTCTAATTTCTCTTCTCTTTCATTTTGCAAGAGCTTTTTGGCATCAAATCTTTGGGATTCGACGAAGGGCAACATTAAGTGGACCTTGATGACAACGCTCCAAACAATTACATCGATGTAAGTGATTGTTTAGTTTTTGACTGATATAGATTGAGATAGAGAGAGAGAGATGAAAGAAAGAGAGAGATCTAGAGAAACATAAAGAGAGAGAGAGAGAAAGAAAGAGAGAGATGAAAGAGAAAGATAAAGAGAGAGTGAAAGAGAGAGAGATGAAATAGAAAGAGAATGAGATAGAGAGAGATGCATACATACATACACACACATATGCATAGACATACTCACATACATATTACATACACACATGCATATTACATACACACTCACATACATATTACATACACACATGCATATACATACACATACATATTACATATTCAAATGCATACACACATATACATACATACATGCATATTACATACAAACATGCATATTACATACACACATGCATATTAGATACACACATGCATATACATACACACACATATTCATTCTCATACTCACATACATACATACATGTATACACACATATACATACACACATGTACACACACACATGTATACATACACATGCATATGCATACATACATACACACATATTTGCATGTACACACACATACATACATACACACATATTTGCATGTACACACACACATACATACATACACACATGCATATTACATACACACTCACATATGTATACACACACATATGTGCATACACACATGCATATGCATACATACATACACACACATATGCATGTACACACACACATACATACATACACACATGCATATTACATAAACACTCACATATGTATACACACACATATGTGCATACACACATGCATATGCATACATAGATACACACACATATGCATGTACACACACACATACATGCATACACACATGCATATTACATATACACACACATATATATACACAATCACATATGTATACACACTCACATATGTATACACACACATGCATACATGCACATACACATACACACACATCACATATACATACACACATACACACATATACATGTTTTAGGGTTAGGGTTTTAGGCTTAGGGTTTATGAATTTCTCTTTTCTTTTGTTTTGCAAGAGATTTTTGGCATCAGTTCTTTGGAATTCGACAAAGGAAAAAATTAAGTGGACTTTGACAACAACACTCCAAACAATTACATCGATGTAAGTGATTGTTTTGTTTTCGATTGATATAGAGTGAGATAGAGAGAGAGAGAGATGAAAGAAAGAGAGAGATACATAAACACATATTTGCATGTACACACACATACATACATACATACACACATGCATATTACATACACACACACATATAAATACACACTCACATATGTGCATACACATGCATATGCATACATACATACACACACATATGCATGTACACACACATACATACATACACACATGCATATTACATACACACTCACATATGTATACACACACATATGTGCATACACACATGCATATGCATACATGCATACAAACACATATGCATGTACACACACACATACATACATACACACATGCATATTACATACACACACATATATTAATACACACTCACATTTGTATACACACTCACATATGTATACACACACATGCATACATGCACATACACATACACACACATCACATATACATACACACACATCACATATACATACACACATACACACATACACACATACACACATATACATGTTTTAGGGTTAGGGTTTTAGGCTTAGGGTTTATGAATTTCTCTTTTCTTTTGTTTTGCAAGAGATTTTTGGCATCAGTTCTTTGGAATTCGACAAAGGAAAACATTAAGTGGACTTTGACGACAACACTCCAAACAATTACATCGATGTAAGTGATTGTTTTGTTTTCGATTGATATAGAGTGAGATAGAGAGAGAGAGAGAGATGAAAGAAAGAGAGAGATACATACACACATATTTGCATGTACACACACATACATACATGCATACACACATGCATATTACATACACACACATATAAATACACACTCACATATGTGCATACACATGCATATGCATACATAAATACACACATGCATGTACACACACATACATACATACATACACACATGCATATCACATACACACTCACATATGTATACACACACATATGTGCATACACACATGCATATGCATACATGCATACACACACATATGCATGTACACACACACATACATACATACACACATGCATATTACATACACACACATATATTAATACACACTCACATTTGTATACACACTCACATATGTATACACACACATGCATACATGCACATACACATACACACACATCACATATACATACACACATATACATGTTTTAGGGTTAGGGTTTTAGGATTAGGGTTTTTGAAT
Source organism: Ceratopteris richardii (assembly GCA_020310875.1). Taxonomy (NCBI): domain Eukaryota; kingdom Viridiplantae; phylum Streptophyta; class Polypodiopsida; order Polypodiales; family Pteridaceae; genus Ceratopteris; species Ceratopteris richardii. Next base: position 54,380,881 of record CM035419.1, on the reverse strand, counting down.
TTCTCTTTTCTTTTGTTTTGTAGGAGATTTTTGGCATTGATTCTTTGGAATTTGACAAGAGACTTCCGCAATTGGGCTTTGACGACATCGTTCAAAACAATTACATCGATGTAAGTGATTGTTTTGTTCTTTATTATAAATAGAGATAGAGAGAGAGAGAGAGAATAAGAGAGAGAGAGAGAATAAGAGAGAGAGAGAGAGAAAGAGGGAGAGAGAGAGAGAGATGAAAGAGAGAGAGAGAGAGATAAAGAGAGAGATATCGATAGAGAGAAAGAGAGAGACATAGAGATACATACACACAAATGCATACATATTACATATACATATGCATATGCATACATACACACACACATATTCATGCACACACGTGTACACACACATGCATACATGCACATACAAACACATCACATATACATCCACACAAACACACATATACATGTTTTAGGGTTAGGGTTTTAGGATTAGGGTTTTTTACTTTTACACATATACACACATAATACATACACACATGCACACATATACACATGCATACACACATACACATACACATACACATACACATACACATACATATACACATACACATACACATACACATACACATACACATACACATACACATACACATACACATACACATACACATACACATACACATACATACATACACACACATGCATACATACATACAGACACACATACATCCATACACACATACACATAGAGAGAGAGAGAGTCACATGCACACACATGCATACATACACACACGTGACATATACATACACACATATGCATGTTTTAGGGTTAGGGTTAGGGTTTTTGGCTTTTATATATATACACACATGCATACACACATATACACATATGAACACATAATACATATGCACAAACACATATATATACACGTGCATACACACATACACACATACACACACATACACATAGAGAGAGAGAGTCACATCCACACACATGCATACATACACACACATGACATATACATACACACATATGCATGTTTTAGGGTTAGGGTTAGGGTTTTTGGCTTTTACATATATACACACATGCATACACACATATACACATATGAACACATAATACATATGCACATACACATATATATACATGTGTGTTAGCAGCAGACAAGGAACTGAAGGACTGACAAGGCATGGCAGTCAGAGAAGAGAGTCAGAGGGGAGAGAAGGCACAAGCAAACAAGGGAGTCAACGACGATCTAGCAAGTAGGCCAATAATTTTCTTCATGAAGAAGCAAGTACGGACATTCACGCAGATCTAGCACTAAGGCATCCCTTTAATTTTTCAAAACCCTTACACCAATTAAAAGTGATTCTCATCACTAACAACCCCTGTAAATACCATGTTCACCTTTTTGTAGCTGCATTTTGTGCAAGCCGAGGAGTCCTTGAGCTTGAGGAGCCTTAGAAGTAGTTGCTTACCAATTTTTGTATTTTTTAGATCTCATTTGAGCCCTCAAATAAGCCATGGAACCTAATTTTTAACTAGGCCGGACACTAGGTCTGAACAGGGCCAAAGCTAGTCAAAAACTATAAAAGGAGCTAGAGAGCTCATTTTTGAGGTGAGATTGTAATTGAAACGAACTTGTAAGAGCTTTTTGAAAGTAATCTAAGAACTCCATTGTTTCTCACTCTTTGTCTTGCCGTGTGTGCGCGTGTGTGTATGTGTATGCATGTTGTGTGCTTCTCACTCACACACTTGTGCCTCCACTTGCTCGAGGTCTTCATACCATCCTCACGTCTTCCTGGATTGACATTAAAGGAGGTGTTACTCATCACTGAGCTACACCAAATTTTGGCGCCGTTGCCGGGGATCGAACTTTGAGGACGAGCGTGTGATGGTAAGACGTAGAGTTGACACGTTGGAGTTGTAGGTATTTTCTTCACTTTCATCGATTTTCTTGTTTTTTCTTCACCATCTTCATCACCATCATCATTATCACCATCTCCCACCTCCATCTCCATCATCACAGAAATTTTCAGTTTTGATCATATCACCATCTCCACCTCATTTCCCTCATTTCACTTGTGAGAGAGAGCGAGAGAGCGATATTGCGTGCGTTGTTTTTTGCATGTTTTTTGAGCATTCTGCAGGTTCTTGCTGAATCATCATCCCCAGCACTCTGTGCTATCGGGAAGATTTACATCTTCCAGTTGATGACCAGAGAAAGTTAAAACAAATTAATTGGTGAATTCTAAACCTCTTTTTCACTGTTGAACAATTGTTCTGGATTGAATTAACTACTTTTGAAGTGTTTGCAAGTATAAGAAATGATGAAGAAAATATGTTCAAATTAGGGTTTATCCTAATTACTTAATTAATTAGTATTTCATATTTATACATGCTTGATTCATGGGTAGTTAACCCTAGGGTTGTCTAAGGTCACATGATTTTATGTTCATTGGGTTCATCTGAAGGGTTTCAAAGGATTTAATGGATTCATGTTAGAGTTTAAGTAAGAGTTAGTGGGTTAATAGTAGGGTTCAGAAGGATTTTAATGGGTTATCAGTGATTTCCAAAGGGTTTCAATAGGGTTTTGATGGGTTTTAAGTAGGTTTTTTAGGGTTTTAGAATGTTTCAAGGGTTAAAAATAATTAATATTGAAGGAAATTAATCTATATCTAAACATTGGTTCAATAATAAAAATTAAAATATGGTTTAATTAATTATTTAATCATGTATGTGCAATTAAATCCTAAGGTTTGATTTAATTAAAACTTAAACTAAGGTTAATTTAAATGATTTATTTAATTAAGAAAATTAAGGTAATAGAATAAAATAATAATTGAAGTGGATAATTAATGAGCGGTGTATGTGAGTGTTGTTTAAAGTGTGGTGTGGGTTAAGTGTGTAACTAAAGTGGTTAAAGTGAATAGTTTCAAAGTGTGGTAGTTGTGAGTGCAAGTTAAAAGAGTGGTAGAAAAAAAATATGCATTTAAAGTGTAAAAAAGGTGTGTACAAAGAGTGGTGAGTGTGAGGGTAATCAAAAGAGAGGTTGTGTGAGAAAGTTAATTAAAGTGTGGTGAATGTTAATGGGAAAAAGTGAGGATGAGGAAATAAAGTAAAATCAAAGGAATGGTTTACAAATGAGTTGTGTGTGTATATATATGAGTGTGTTGAGCTAGTTTTTCCTAATGTTTTTTTGCAGGTACTGTCTCCTGCTCTTTACTTTCTTCTGTTTCCCCTTCTTTCTCATTAGAGCCTCCTCGTGCTCGGGATATTGAGCCGTCATTATGATGTTGATTGTCCGGCTGGAAGCATGCCCATGCCTATTCTGTGGCTTGGTCTGAGTCCCTGCAGTAGTGTTAGAGTGTATGTGCATGTGTGCATATGCAAACTAGATAGATATATGTATATGAGTTATGTGAAATTGATTGAGCATGCAGAAATGAACATATGAAAGTGTATACGCATATGAAAGTGTATACACATATGAAAGTGTGTGTTAATCTAAGCTTAAACTTATATAAGTAGGAATTAATGAGCATGCAATAGATGTATGCATTAGAGTATGTGTATGCATGAGCATGAATGTGCATGAGTGTGTAAATCCATTAAAGCATGTGTATGCTTTAATGTATGTAAAGTATGGGTTTATGTTCTTATTGATTTCTTGTAATATTACTAATAGCCTAATGTTTTTTTGCAAAAACATTGAAGATTACAATCAGTTAAAGTGAAGTACAAGCAGTTGAAGTGAACCGGCAAATTGAAGATCCATTTAAACCTTATATCTCCATTTAGTCATTTACCCGATTACTTAGACATTTATCCAATTATCTAGACTTTACATTTGTATTAGCTTATTCATTCATTTATTCAAATCAGTTTAGCATCATATTGTTTCTATTAGTTCTTTCATGTATTCCGATTTATACCATGAATCTGAAAATAGTAGTAATGATATCATTGAACATACAACCGAATCATTAGTGTCTTTATCTTATGAACAATATTACTTCGGAATCATTAGTGTCTTTATCTTATAAACAATGTTTAACTACATTCCTAGCCTTTTCTTCCCTATGGTCCTTAGTCTGAGTCCGCTACAGACACCCTGCGTGTGCCGAACGATTTAGGCGGATGACTTGATCCACCATCCGAGCATCCCTCACGACCCGACAGCGCAGGTACGAAACTCGTCAAATCTGTCTCGCAGTCGCCAGCCTTTGTCGATCGTGATCGACAGAAAATTCGATCATTTGGTAAAACAAAGTTCACCACTAGCACAAGCAGGATGAGCACATCCCAAATCACCTAAAACAGTAGAAAAATTCCGTGTTTTTCTGTCAATCGCGACCGACAGCCTCTGTCAATCGCGATCGACAGACCCTGTCAATCGCGACCGACAGACCCTGTCGATCGCGATCGACAGACTTCATGACCGACAGACTGCCACGTAGGACCCTGTCAATCGCGATTGACACCGTCGATCGCGATCGACAGCCACGACCGACACCTCTGTCAGTCGCGATTGACACCGTCAATCGCGACCGACTAAAATTCAACGCTTTTACGCGTAGCCACGTGTCCATCGCGACGGACACATCCCCGATTGACTGAAATCACGGCGAAAAACCCGGAAAAAGTGTCGATCGTGATTGACACCATCAATCGCGATTGACAGGACTCACGACCGACTCTGTCGATCGCGATTGACACTGTCAATCGCGACTGACGTGTCGATCGCGACCGACAGGCCCCGACAGACACCTCTGTCAATCGCGATTGACAGACCTGTCGATCGCGATTGACAGGCTTTTCGGCCAAAAAAATTAGGGTTTTTATTCTAAGCTTTGGGGATAGTTTTTGGGCATATTGGTCTAGCAATTAGTGAGTTGTGAGGTCCCTACACATGTGCTTTTGAGAAAAATCCTGGGATCTGTTAGCCTGTTTGAACCCTGTTTTAGCACCAGAACCCTGAACTGACATAACTCTCTCATACGAAATCCGTTTGCTGTGATTCTTGTTTTGTTGGAAAGCTCGTGGGGAGCACAACCAAAACATCGACTGGTTATAGTTAAATTAAGATCAGGAATATTAGATTGGGTATTTTGAAGTTGACCATACCCAAGGGGAACAAAATTCAGGGATCTCTAGAGTCGTGTCCAAAAAGTCATAGGGCAAATTGGTGAAGTGTTACATGAATGAAAATGATTGGTTCTGTCCTTTGAATTTAAGTCTTGAGCTAACGGTGGGCCTTTTACAGGTCCTTTGAGAGCATCGAAGGGTACGCAAAGCAAGAGTAAGTGCAGGCTTGGGAACGCGCATCCTGGGCACACCAGGGCAACAACACAAGGAAAGGAACTCAAGGTTGGAAAACCCGCAACACCCTCTGTCAATTCTTAGTTTAGGCTAAGTGCGGGTAGTGTTAGAAGTAATTCCAGGCAACGATAGGCACGAGATAAATCAAAGAATATCTAAGAAATCAAGTTCAAGTCAAGAGATAACCTGCGTGTGTGAACGACAACCTTAAAGGAGAAGAACCTAACGTGAAACGACCAAACTAAAGTGCGAAAGTAAACTCAAGTATTCCTAACGACGTGATATCAGACAAGAGTATAAACACGATAATCAACATAAAAAGGGGATTAAGTAATTGATACAAATGACTCAGAAACGTGGTTGTACCTGAGAAATATTGGGTTAATCAGTCAGGCATATGAACCTTAGATCAGGACGACATCTATTAAGAGATAGACAAAGCCTTAGGTCTTCAGAGGCTAGTGTCAATCCTACTGCGAGGTCTTGGGCCCAGCAGTTGAGTCACCACTCGCACTACCCTAGCTCTGATACCAGTGAATCAGAGATGTCTCAAGGCATGGACAGACCTACGGGAAGTTCAGGAGTGCCATACTTGCACAGGGTAGAAGGCCCATACAAAACGCAGTTGGAATACCTTAGGACCAACCGATTGGGTGCCAGCATCTATGAGGACGGCCTAGGAAGATCTGTGGTACAGATTAAGAATCTTGATCAATCCATTGGACTAGAGCGCCCAGCTGTCAAGTTTGAAAATGGAGCATACTTGGACAAAGAAGGAACCATATACGTAGTCACCAGTCACCCAGATAGGACGGACGAATTTGGAAATGTGATCCCAGAAGCGGACTTAGGTGACCTAGAGCAAGGAAACATGGGTACAGAACCTAGAACCCCTCGAGGCAAATCGGTTCTCACTAGGATTATAACACCAGAGTGGATTCCCCAGGATAATAAGAGTATAGATTTGCTCCTCAATCGAGAAACTGACGAAGCCTTTTGGAGGTACAAACCTGATCGGCCAATTGATATAGGAACAATCATGATATATGAGTTTAAGGATCTTGATAGCCCAGGTAGAGTGACCTACTTAGATCACGCTTCGGAGAGGATCTTTGTGGTGACAGAAAATGATAGGCATGCTTACACTTGGAAGGGTGAATTCGTTTTCCCCCAACCAAGATCGAATGTATCCTATGGTCACCCTGGAGTTGGAACATCCCAAGCTCATGGAATGCAAAGAGATAGAAGTAGAGATAGACCAGAAGTCAGCTTTGCCAACCCAGTGGGCAGAGAGAGAACGAGGACGGAAACAAATAGAGTAGAACCTGAGATACTTAGAGCTCACAGGAATCAAAGAAATGCGGATGAGTTCCCTCTACCACGACCTAGAGAGCACACAAGGACTTTGAGACCGACTCAGCTAGTTAAGTCCATGAAGAACTACTTCGATGGCACTGGAGATCCATACGATCATGTGGCTGAGTTTAGGCAAGTCTTGAGAGCTGAACAAGTGGAGGATCTATTCACGCAGTACAATGCCTTTGGTCTGACCCTTAGGAACACTGCCCTGACATGGTTTCAGCCACTAAATGAGAGGCAGTTCAGGAGCATAGACCAACTCTTAGAGGCTTTCATTATTGAATTCTCTAAGAGTGGCATAAGGCATAATACCTCCTCGCTGATTCACAGCTTCAAGCAAACCCCTCAAGAAACCGTGAGACTTGCAGGAAGAAGATTTAGGCAATACTTAGAAAGATGCCCTGTTTCGGAGCTACCCACACCAGCTAAGCAAGTGGCTTTATTCCTGGATGGATTGCTAAGTACTAAATTGAGATCTTATGTGTACTTGAAGGACCCTAGGACCATAGAAGAGTGTGTGCGCATGTGCATTGACATCGAGGATAACCTAGGGGAGGAGTTAGAGCTTTCCAAGATATACAAAGATTCAGATAGTGCCTCTAACCTCTCTTCCACACAATCCACATCAATCGAGGAACTTGCAGAGAAAGTAGCTCAGAAATTAGGTGTAACTAGCAAACAAATCCCAAGGTTTGCCCCTGTGAAAAGGTGCTATACTTGTGGTGGCAACCACATGGCGAACGTATGTCCCATTATGACTCAGCCCCAAGTAAATCCTAGTAGCCAGTACTTCACCATAGAACGGAGGTACACCAATCACACCGCACATGATTGCCCCTACAATAAGCAAACAGTTAGGCAAACTTACCCTCAACTCTATCCACCGCAGGGAAGATACCAGAACCAGTACCCTCCACAGCCATATGGCAGGCCACAGCAACCTTATCAGCAACCATACCAAAACCAACAAAGACCTCAGCCTGTGTTAGCACAACAACCCCCTGCCCCAGCTAATGTGATCCCAGTAAAATATGCAGCAGCAGAAGAAAACCTGAATAGAGCTATAGTCCCTGTAGCACCACTGCTTTCTGAAAGTGACCCCAGTGACCATAGCTTTGATTTTACACATGTCGATAGTCCCCATGCTTACTACATGCAATCTCCTGAACATGGTGAGTCTTACTATAGTGAAGAACCGAGTGAACCTAGTTGGGAGTCAGATCACACAAACCTCATGTATACAAACCCCAATCCTAGACCTCAACCTAGGCAAGTAAGACCCCCATTCCCTAGAGGACCATGCTATAGATGTCAAGGGGATCACCTCATTCGTGATTGTCCCTTGCCTCCACCTACACAACCCCAGTCAGTAACGATCCAGGGTTTTTGCCAAGACTGCGGAAAGGAACATCTCTTACGAGACTGCCCCAGGAATCCTAGTAATATGCCAAAAATTACTCCTATTAACGTTATTGGGTTAGTGGTAGATTCCACAGGAAGTGTCACTTCCACTACACCTGTGCAAGTGATCACTAGAGCTCAAGCATTGCAGCAAAACCAAGGGGTAGACCAGGAAAAGAGCCCAGATGTTAGTGAAACAGAGAGCATGACAAAGAAGAGACTAGAGCCTGGAGAGATAGCCGTGAAACAATGAAACGGCAATGGGCAAAAAAGATAAGTGAACTCGAGGAAAGCCTCAGAGAAACAAGGGCCAGGATAACTGAACTCACACCTCAAACTCCCTCTCACACTACCCCACCCCCACCATTCCCAACTCCATCCGACCCGCCACCTTCCAACCTGCCTCAACTAATTCCACCACCCCCTAGAGTAGGATCAGTCCTAGCAGATCCCACTCCCGAAGACCTTAATATGATGCTTAAAGCATATCAGGCCAGAATCCAAGAGGGGCCAAACGTAACTGATCATGAAAAGTGTTACCCAAGAGCAGAACTAGAGTTAGAACGAACCAAAATTTGTGCTAAAATGGTGGAATTGGCTCAGACCATGTTTGAAGCCAGTCGCCTATTTAACATCTCTAGTTCAGCGAAGACACAGTTGCACTTTGATGGACTTTTAGAGAGAATAGAGAAGTTGATTGCACAATCAGAAAAGGAACCCACCTCTCAACATAAGGACAAGGCAAGTGAAAGAGCAAGTCTTCCTGCCCAGAAAGCCTATGTGCCTGAAGCCTATGTGCCTAACTCTACGGAGCCAGACACATCATCTTCTATGAATCGATTCACACCAGAATTCCTACGAGAGATTCAAGAAGACAAATGGGCTAAAGAGAGTGAAGTCCCTCCTCCTATTGAACTTGTGGATGATGCACATGACCAATTCCCACAAGATATCCCATCCATTTATGAGGAGCAGGAGAGCACCCAATCTTAGGAAAGATTAGACTTTGAGTCTAACTCTCTACAAGAAATACCCCACTTCACAGACCCATGGGAAACTAAGTCTACTTGTATGAGGGCACCCACGGTCATGGTACGAAATGAGGACTCAGTCTTACCTAGGAACACAGAGGTAGTGAAAAACACTAAAGTGCAGTGCAATCTCAAGTTAGAAGAGCTACTCAAGGTTAGACCTGAGCTATGGAAACACGTAGCCAAACAAGTACCAGAAATAGCCAAACCTCGTTCCCAGGTAGGATCCCAGAGGACAGTACCAGAAATACCCTTGGATAAGATAGGAGATATGTGTGAAGGTGAAGAAGGGAACACCTATCTTCCCATTACCTACCAGGAGTACACCACCAAGGCAATTTTGGACTCAGGTGCAGGAGTTGCAATTGCCACCACTTCCCTATGGAAGCGTTGAGGCAAGCCAGCACTCAGGCCAACGAGAATGAAACTGCAGATGGCCGATGGTCATATTGAGAGACCCTTAGGATTGCTAGAAGGAATAACTCTCACCACCTGTGGTGTCGAGTTTGAGCATACATTTGCTATATGTGACTTCAGCAAAAATCATGCCTATGAGATGATCTTGGGACGACCTTTTATGCGATAGTTGCAGGTGGTACAGGATTGGGGAACCAATTCTTTGTACCTGCAGCACTTAGGTGTTACGACCAAAGTCAATCTTAAGGATTACTCTCATAGATATGTACCTCCTATCCAATGGAATCCCATCCATAGAGCCAAAGATGATACAGAATCGGTGCATTCCATAGGGTCAGGATCCTCATGGATGCATGAAGACACCCACTTATGGATGTGTAAGGTAGCAGTAGAAGAAGAGAAGAGGGAAAAAGCCAGAGAGGTAGGTGCAAAAGAAACCCATAGATCAATCCAAGACCCAGCCTATACACCTGTAGTTTTTCGAGACGAAGAATTTGAACCTCACGGCTGGGCAGAAATTTTAGCAACCATGGATGTAGCCATCAATGAGGAACAATGGACACCTCACTGTAATGAGGATGGCTATGACATTTCAGTCTTCTCCATAGAGCCAATCATGGGAGAGGCAGTTCTAGAAGAATGCGAACCTAGCCCTGATGCATTTGAGGATGCAAGTGACTCCGATCTAGAGTCAATCATTATGGACCCACCATTTGCATCAGATGAAGAATACTTCCATGAAGTAGAATTTCAACCCCAGAGGCATGGAGAGCTTACAAATGATGTAAGATTAGCAACACATGTGACCCCGAAGGAAGAAGGAAAGAAACGAAAGAAGAGAGAAGTCCCACCAGAAGAGGAAGAATCTTTGTTTGAGGTCCCAAAAAATTTTAAGAAGTATGAGATAGACGACAGGAGAGTCATGATCAGAATGCCTAAACGAGAGGCACAAGTAGGAGAGGCCTATGATAACAAAGAAACCACCAAGAAAATAGTAGTGGCCCTAGAAGGAGGAGAGGAGAGATGCACGTACATAGGCCATGACCTAACAGAGGAAGAAGAGCATGCGTTAATTGCCTTGCTAAGAGAATACAGAGATGTATTCGCTTGGAGTTACAAGGATTTGAAAGGTGTTGACCCTGACATATGCTCACACACTATCCCCATGACCTCAGATGCTAAACCCTCTAAGCAAAAGCCCTATACATATAACGATAATTACCCTGCCAAGATCAAAGAGGAGATAGATAGACTAGTTGAAGCTGGATTTATCTATGAAATTGAGCACACTGAGTGGGTATCCCCCATCGTAGTGGTGCCCAAGAAGAATGGCAAGCTGCGTGTATGCATTAACTTGAAGAAGGTCAATGCAGCCACAATTCGAGATAACTATCTGCTTCCCATCACAGAACATCTCTTAGAAAGAGTAGCAGGCAAGGAAGTGTACAGCTTCCTCGATGGATTTTCGGGCTACAATCAAGTAGCCATAGCTCTAGAAGATCATCATAAGACAGCTTTTGCCACAGAGTGGGGTATATTTGCCTTTCGTGTAATGCCATTTGGGCTTACCAACGCACCAGCTACCTTCCAGAGGCTGATGTGCCATGTATTTAAAGAGTTCCTGAGGAAGAACTTGGAAGTCTATGTTGATGATCTTTGTGCTCATTCCAACATTAGACAAACTCATATTCCTGAACTCAGACAAATCTTTGACAAATGTAGAGAATATCAAGTCTGCCTAAACCCAGAAAAGTGCGTTTTCATGGTCAGGCAAGGCAAGATTCTAGGGCACATAGTGTCAAAGAATGGTATATCTACTGACGAAGAGAAAGTGAGAGCCATAGCAGAGCTACCTAGGCCAAGGAATGTCAAGGAAGTACAAGCTTTCATGGGACATTGTGGTTACTACCATCGGTTCATTCACATGTATGCTGTCTTTGCAAAGCCCATGTACGGACTTCTGACAAACTTTGAGTGGACTGAGGAATGTGAGAGTTCCTTCAATGAGCTTAAGCAAATATTATGCTCAGCACCAATCTTGACCACACCAGATTGGAACAAGCCATTCCATGTTCACGTGGATGCATCCAATTATGCTATTGGATGTGTGCTTGCACAACCTACTGGTGAAGGTAATATGGATCTTCCAATTGCCTATGCCAGTAGACAATTGAATGCAGCTGAACGAAATTATACCACTACTGAGAGAGAAGGCTTAGGCATGATATATGCAATTAAAAAGTTTAGACATTATTTGCTTGCAAATAAGTTTAAATTTTTTACTGACCATCAGGCATTGCTATACCTCGTAAACAAGCCATGCAATACAGGAAGATTAGTAAGATGGTTTCTCTTACTAATGGAATATGATTTCGAGGTTGTGGTAAGGAAAGGGAGGACTCATTTGAGAGCTGATCATCTTTCTAGGCTCACATCTGGAGAAGCCCCACAAGGAGTATCAGATGATCTTCCTGATGCTTACCTGTTTAATTTGGAAGTTGTACCACAGTGGGCTAAGCCATTGGTACCAGTTTTGACATACGGGCCTAACCATCCAGTAGTAAACACACAGAATAGAGAGGTTGTGAAAGCCCAAAAGTACCACATCCTGGCTGGAAGTATGTACAAGCACACAGATCAAGGAATCTTGGCCTGTTGTGTGGAAGAGGATGAGTACGCTAAATGGTTGCAATTAGCACATGTAGGTGCATTAGAGCAACACTACTCAAAGCAACGAACCCTGCAGACACTAAGGAGACTCGGAGTGCATTGGCCGACTATGGAAGCTGATGTCCAAAAGTTGTGCAAGGAATGCCCAATCTATCGCACTAAACCACCTGTGGAACATGCCACTCTTTATCAAGTGTCCATAGTGCCAGATTGGAGTGAACCACTAGTATCCTTCCTGAGGACAAAAACATTCCCTCCAGATATGACCTTGGCTAGGAAAAGGAGTTTAGAACAAGAAGCTCAGGATTACTCACTCATTGGTGATAATCTATATAAGCGTGGTCAAAATGGTTACCTAAGGCTATGTGTCCATGAAAGTGAATATCTTAAGATCTTGGAAACTGCTCACCAAGGTGTAGCAGGAGGACACTTTAGACCAGATCGGGTGATCAAGGCAATACTATTTGCGGGCTTCTGGTGGCCGACCCTTCACATGGATGCACATACCTATGTGAAACGATGTGATGTCTGTCAGAGAACTTAGTATCCTATACGTAAAGATGAGATGCCACTGAAACCTATGATGGGTGGACGTGCATTCTCTAAGTGGGGAATAGACTTCGTAGGTCCTATTAATCCCCCAGCTAAGGGTTCCCATGCAGAATATATCATTGTTGCAACAGACTATCTAACAAAGTGGGTAGAGGTAAAAGCCACAACGAAGAACGATGCTCAAACAACAGCTAAGTTTTTATTTGAGAATGTGTTCACTAGATATGGGCTACCTATAGAGCTAGTTAGTGATAGAGGCACTCACTTCTTGAATGAAGTTATTGAAAATCTGCTCCAAGAATTCTTAGTAGTACATAAGAAGTCTGCCCCCTATCACCCTCAAGCAAATGGTCAGGCTGAGAGCACCAACAAGATCTTATGCAATGTACTGACAAAATTAGTGAACACTAAACGCTCTGATTGGGACAAACAGCTACACCATGCTGTTTGGGCATACCGAGTCGCCTACAAGACGGTACTCCAAGCCACCCCCTTTCAGATGGTATTTGGCCAAAACGTGGTGCTACCCTTGGACTTCTTGATACCTACATTGAAAGTAGCACAAGAGCACGAATGGATGGGTCATGAACTCTCCTCTAGACTTTTTGACCTTGAACGATTAGGAGAAACAAGACTGAGAGCAGCTGCAGGGATATATGCAGCTAAGAAGAGACAGAAGGCATACTTTGATGCCCATGTGAAGGATAAGGGCTTGAAAGCAGGAGATCTAGTTTTAGTCTACACATTGAAACAACACGCAAGGAAGCTAGAAAAGAGAGGCTACGGACCTATGATAATCAATAGGATCTCCACGAGTGGAGCAGTACAACTAGCCACTTTAGAGGGTGATATTCTCCCAAACTATATTAGCGGATGCAGAGTCAAGTTGTATCAGGAACCCCTCACGGAGGAAATGCTAAGTCGACTCAATACTGCTAAGCAACGTAAAGAGGAGGAAAAACGAATTCGAGAAGAAGCTCAAGCAGAAGCCCTAGAGCGCATACGGAGAATGAAATTAAGAAGACAAGGTAGAGAGCAACCTGTGCCAGATGCATATGCAGATCAAGGATATCATGTGGCTATGTGTGAAGTTTCAGGTGTTAGCTCACATAGGATAACTGATCGACGTCCTTTCATAACCTTAGATATTGGGCAAGGAAAGAGTGCAAGGACTGTAAGAGCCTTGATTGACTCAGGTGCAGCCACTAGTGCTGTTAAATTGTCTCACTGTCAAGAGTTGCAATTAACTGTCAATCCTGTGGAAGCATATCTCATAGGATTGGGAGGCGTGGAAACCCCTTGCATGGGCGAGGTGGAACTTCCCCTCTATATTCATGATGAGGCAATGACAGTTAAAGTACTAGTGTGTCAAGATGAGGACCTCACTGAAACCCTTATCTTGGGTCAAGACTGGATCTATGACCAAGCAGTCAACTTAAACCTAAGAAGTGGACGTCTTCAGGTATGGGTCAATCATAGTCGAATTGCAGTAGAGTTAGATAATGGAGCACTCAAGGAACTAGGAAAGGCACACACGCCTGGTCCTTCCAGGAGTACACATGAAGATGACCATGCTGTTCTTGTCCAAAACTATGTGTTGCAGAGGAATGATGACTGCAAAAAAGGAGTCAGGGATGCAACGGAACTCCCTTCTTTTCCAAAGGCCAGAGGGAGGCAGCAACCAAAGGTGGATCAAAGGCACAAGAAGCAGAGTACTACCTATGTCGGAGATCAAAAGTACCTACGCAGCAAAAAATCTCAGCAAGTGAAACAAGTGTGGGTGCGGAAAGGCGAACACCCGGTTGCACTCAAGCCAACCACACGGGCAAAGCCTCTTATTAGTAACCAACAACACGATAATAATAAGAAGTCTTTCAGAAGCTCATCTGCTAACGTGAAGTCTATTTGGGTGCCCAAGAAGTCGATGAAGGCCAGCCCACAATCAAGACAAATTTGGGTGCCTAAGGCTTGTTTGCGGGCTCAAATAGCTACACCAAGAGCACACCCTATACAGCATGATCCATTCACTCGCACAGCCGGCATCCACTCGTCTTTAACACCCAGGAACACACCAAGGCCCATGAGCACGAACAGAATCACTTGTAAATGGGTCCCTAAAAGGCCTCATTTTCAAGCTGACACACCTATAAAGCTCTCGAGAGTCTCTACGGAACCAAGAGCAAAACCCATCCACTGCATTTGGCAGTCTAAGACTTGTAACAAACCCCCGGACCCCATTTGTAAAACCATGACAACCTACTAACCACATCACTATCACACTACATCATTCCACTTAGCTCTTAGGTCTACCGAACTCCTAACCACACACACACTCGCACCGAGCACTTACTAACCCATTAATCTCTCCCGACCCTCATGTAATGTTGTAATGGGAACAACAACGGTTCTCTCTTGTCCTGTACAATGTTAACACAGGTTTGTATATTCTCACAGAGATAGGAAGCAAGAAGTAACATGGCAGATACAGTAGGAACTAGCTCCCAGGCAGGCACCAGCGCCCAAGTTGTGGACATTGAAAGCCTTCCGGTCGAGGAGGAATTAAAGGAACGACCAGCGGCATTGAGGGCATTACATGCCATACCGGTTCAGAACCCTCCACAGGGGCACACAATGCCAGTCAGCAAAAACTCTCATTGGTTCAGTGATGTGGCAGGACCCCTAGGTGAAGGCAATTATATGTGGGAGGCAGAGATAGAATTCAATGGGCGTTGGGGCAGGTATCACTTTTTTACCAGGGAATTTGGAAGATTGCAGAATAATGAAGGATTGAAACCCATATGGAAGAAGGCAGGACTCTACGAGTATTTCAAATTCCAATTGCCCAAGCCGGATTTTCTAAGGTGCTCGTATCTGATTAGCACCCTTACTCCGAGCAAAGACAAAAAGGGATACAACTCCTTTGTCCTCCCGTCTCTCACAAGGGGCAATGAGCTCAAGCGCTTCAGATTAACTATCAACTTGGTAAGGGAAGCTTTGGACATGAAAGGTATGCACATTCCTACGGAGAAAGAGACTATGGTTCCAGACAATATGAAGAACAAAAATTTGACGAAATTAAAGGACATGGTCGCGATGACACCTACGATCGCCATTCACTTACGCATGGTCATGCAACATTTCGCATTCCCCGTGCAGGAAAGGTTCACAATGCCTCCCAAAAAGATCTGGTTTAGCCTCTACTTAGCAGATGCTTTTGATTTGACAATCAACATGCCTCACTGGATTATCGACCAGATCCATTTGGCTCATCAAAGGTGGTATAAGAAACAAAAATCTGTACTGTATGGATGCTGTGCACTTACCAGAATTGTGTATAGATGTCTCGCATATGATGTACCGGTGCAAAGGGCTCTCATTTGGACCAGAGCACAGGATTTTCAACGCAGACTGTCAGCCGCAGGGCCTCCCTCAAAGAAGATGAGAGGCGCTGTCTAGATGCCTTGTGCACAAGCCCGCGGTGCTACCCTAACACCTGAAACAACACCAAGGCTTCCCAGACGAGTGCAACCATTTACTATCAGGTTACCCAGGCACAGCACAGATGGCCCTAATCTTGTGTTTCCACCTGTACCTACGGATCTGGAATTTCCTCACGGATTCACTTTGGAAGATCTAACAGATGAAGAAGTTGCTAGAATCATTGAAGCTGTCAATGCGGAAGTCGAAGCAGAGCAGGGTAGTGGACAACAAACTGCTACAGAACAACCCCAGCTAAGACAACCAGAAGTAGTGGAAGTGGAGGATGAAGAAGAAGAAGGCCAAGAGGATGAACAGGAAGGAATTTCTGATGAGGAGGCGCATGACTATGAGCAAGAAGTTATACAGGAACTAGAGGGTGCCCCAGCATATACCAAGGAGTTGAAAAAGCTCTATGATACCATCAACAGGGTACAACAACAACATAAGTTATCCCTTGCAGCAGGAAAGGCTATCATGCACCAAATCCTTGAGGAGGAAGGAGTTGACGAACAATATCGCGCCACACTGGATATGATCTCTGATGCTTTAGGAGTACCTGAGACAGTGCATACTGCCCTGGCACAATCACGCAGAACGGAAAGAAGATACGGAAGACGTCCCCCACGAGCAGGGAAACAGATGAATGTCTTAGTATCCGAAACACAAGGACAGCCACGACCACGGGCACAGCACACACTGTGCACGATACTGAAGAGACCCATGTGTCCAGTGCACCCCCATCACCCCCCTTGCCACCCCCGCCTCCCACTCCACCACATTCACCTCCCATTACCAATGTAACAACCACCGTCACCGCCTCCGAGTCCACTGCCACGACTGAAGCACAAACCGCCAATCAACCCACACACCCTCTCAACACCTCCCTTGTATACACCTCCACTAACACTGTAATCCTAACGGCAGCTACTGACATCCCCATTCCCCCACTCATACTTCCGGGTAGTTCATATTCACAACTGCACACAACACTATACACATTCACCACAATCACTGCACCCACAATTCCACTATTCACAATCACTCCCACTACTGCATCCACCGTGGATTTTATGGACATATCACCCCCCACCGCACCTCTCCCTCCCCCCATACGACCACAATCTCCCATTCCCCCACCACCCACTTCACCATTTTCCAGCACCGCATTCACACTTCCCTTCCCCTTTCCCTTTCCTTCTGCATTTAACACCCTTCCTGCATCCACCCCCATTAATAATGTATTTAACAACATGTATCAGTGCATGTCTCAGTTACAACAACACTATCAGCACCTCGATGCTCAGCATACAAGTCTGTTCAGAAGTCATGAAGCATTACAAGGAAGATTCATTGATTTAGAGAAAGAGAAGAAACAATTACAACAGCAGTTTAGTGCATTGCAAGAACAACATGAGCAATTAGTGGCAAATCCACCGCAGCCAGATGCAGAAGAAAGACAACAAATGGATGCTCTGGTACACTCCCAAATCACAGAGAACCTCAAGCTCCGCCGCAACATGGCTCTATTACGGAAGCATATGTCTGCAGCCCTGGAAGAAAATAGACGGCTTCAGACACAAAACGAAGAGAACTTGGAAGTAGCCATGGAAGGTTCCCCACAAGAAATTGACCCGGAGAACCGAACATCACTTAGCGCAAGACGTTGTTGAATACTACGTCCAACGACCCTCCCAACAAGGGTCTGTCAGGGACGACAGACGCGAGAGAGGGGGGGTGTTAGCAGCAGACAAGGAACTGAAGGACTGACAAGGCATGGCAGTCAGAGAAGAGAGTCAGAGGGGAGAGAAGGCACAAGCAAACAAGGGAGTCAACGACGATCTGGCAATTAGGCCAATAATTTTCTTCATGAAGAAGCAAGTACGGACATTCACGCAGATCTAGCACTAAGGCAACCCTTTAATTTTTCAAAACCCTTACACCAATTAAAAGTGATTCTCATCACTAACAACCCCTGTAAATACCATGTTCACCTTTTTGTAGCTCCATTTTGTGCAAGCCGAGGAGTCCTCAAGCTTGAGGAGCCTTAGAAGTAGTTGCTTACCAATTTTCGTATTTTTTAGATCGCATTTGAGCCCTCAAATAAGCCCTGGAACCTAATTTTTAACTAGACCGGACACTAGGTCTGAACAGGACCAAAGCTAGTCAAAAACTATAAAAGGAGCTAGAGAGCTCATTTTTGAGGTGAGATTGTAATTGAAACGAACTTGTAAGAGCTTTTTGAAAGTAATCTAAGAACTCCATTGCTTCTCACTCTTTGTCTTTCCGTGTGTGCGCGTGTGTGTGTATGTGTATGCATGTTGTGTGCTTCTCACTCATGCACTTGTGCCTCCACTTGCTCGAGGTCTTCATACCATCCTCACGTCTTCCTGGATTGACATTAAAGGAGGTGTTACTCATCACTGAGCTAGAACGTGCATACACACATACACACACACATACACTCATAGACACACACACACACACACATATATATATATATATACACACACACACACACACATGCATACACACATACACATATGTGACATATACATACACACATATGCATGTTTTAGGGTTAGGGTTTTTGGATTTTACATGTATACACACATGCATGCACACATATACACATATAAACACATAATACATATACACATACACATATATATATACACATGCATACACACATACACACATACACACATACACACATATACATGTTTTAGGTCTAGGTCTTCAGAGTTATGGTTTTAGGATTTTTACATAGATACACAGATGCATACACACACATACACATATATATATTCACCTACACATATATATACACAAGCACACACACATACACCTGTTTTAGGTCTTGGTCTTTAATATTAGGGTTTTAGGGTTTTTACACATGCAGATAAATATTTATACATATAGAAGTATACACACATAATACATACACACATACACATGTATATACATAGGCAGACACACATATACATGTGCTCTAGTTGTTGTTTATAAATATCATGTCTATGTGTCCCATTTCTTTGTCCATGATTCATGATTCATTTTGCTCATGTGATCTTTTGTATTTGACAGTATGTTTTGCTTTATCAAATCATTTTTTTGTTGCCTGTCATACATGTCACATGTAGTTGGGTTTTTCTTGGGCAGAGTGGATTGTCTTTTGCTACACAACAGCATGGGAATGTTGTTGTAGCAAGAGACAACACACTCTGCCCAAAAAAATTTTGCAGATATGGTCGTCGGTATAGGCAACGGTATAAGCGTCGGTATCCCCAGGCACATACCGATGCTTATACCGACTATTTTGCCTAGGGGCATACCATGGCTTATACCGTCGCTTATACCGTCGCTTATACCGACGCATATACCGACGCTTATACCGACGCTTTGGTTCCGATGCCTACACCGACCCTTACACCGACGTCGGGGCAAAATCGCGCCCGTTCATTTTCCTTGATAGAAGCCTCGGTATACGCCTGATATGTTGTAGTGTATGTCATGCCATCATCTTCATCATTGTCACACAAATCTTGTACTTTATCGTCTTTTGAATATAGATCTTTCAACCTTGCATATTCCACAGGATTACTTTTGCATAGCCTCCTCATAGAAGCTTCTGATAAATGAGATATTACTGGCAATTGTGAATGGTGTGGAGGAATATCATCAACATCATACGTTGGAATCTACACATATAAATAAAATTCATTAGTATTCCATAAATGAATAAAAAGTAAACTTTAAATATAAAATTAAGTATATAAGTTATTAAATATGGATAGAAAATTTTTTTTCTCTCTAGCTAAAAGGTGCTCTTGGAGGTCTACGCCATCCATAATTCACTAATAGTTCATCACCGGAATGTAATGTAGTAATAGCATTGACAACTATGTATCTTGATATATCTCTACTCATGTATGGTGATTCATGACTATTTTCACGCTCCTCAAATGTGCAATTAGTCCTTGAACTATTATGTAACCCTCGTCTACTATTTATTAAACTTGCTATATTTCCATGTGTGTAAGGTCTTCCATCAATATATAATCTTTCATTTTCTGCATGTAAAATCCTTAGCATTATCTACATGGCAGTTAATGACTACTTGCTACCTCATATTAGAGGTCTTGAAAGTGCAAGTGATATATGGAATGCTTTGGAGGAGCATTTCCAAAACACCACAAAGTCAAGAAAGGCATCCTTGTGGGCAGAATTTACCACATTCAAGAAGAAGGCCTCTCAATCCATCTCAGATTATGTAACAAGGATGAAAGACATTGCAGATGCATTAGGAGCTGTTGATGAAGACATTGAGCAGGATAAATTGGTAAGGCAAATCCTTACAGGTTTGAGAGGTGATGACAAATGGAAGCCATTCATTTTGTCTACTGAATTATCACTTGATCATTTCACTCTTGATTTAAATCAGTTGCTAGGTCACATGCTAACCTTTGAGCAGGATGTCAAAGGAGAAAGTGATAAAAGTGCAGGTCATGCAATGTATTCAAAGGATAAGAAGAACAATAGCAAAGGGAAGCAACAAGAAAATGAAGATGAAGGTACAACTAGCCAAGCTAACTTCCTAAGAGGAAGAGGAGGTGGCAAAGGTAGAGGAAGAGGCAGGAGTAATAAAGATGGAATCAAAGCTTGCTGGATTTGTGGTAAGACAAATCACTTAGCTAATGATTGTTGGCATAATACTCAGAGTAATGGTGGATATAATCAGAACTTTAATCCAAGAGGAAGAGGTGGCAGAAATCAAAGAGGTAATTTCAGAGGAAGAGGTAGTAGGGGTTACTTTGGAAGAAATGCAAGTAGAGGATTCCAAAGTCAACAATACAACAATACCTACTACATTTATGCTTCAGATCAGAAGGAGGATTCAACATTGATAATGAATGCAACTTGTGAAAGGCAAAGTGAAGACCAAAGAGTCTTCTACATTGACTCAGAGTGTAGCAATCACCTAAGTGGCAACATAGCATTGATGACTGATTTGGAGAATAAGGTATCTAATCATGTTGTTCAAACATGTGACAATACAAAGCACAATGTGAAGTCAATTGGATCAGTGAAAGCCAAGGATGGTATCACTCTCTTGAGTAAGGTCTTGTATGTTCCTACAATTCCTAAGAATCTAATAAGTGTAGGACAAATTGTTGGAAAAGGTTATGAAGTTAGATTCACTAATGAAGGAGGATTTGTGGAAGACCCTAGCAATGAGTATAAACAAATTGTTTCAGGGAAGAAAGAAGGAAGATTGTTCACATTGAAAATCCAAGGTAATGTTGGTCATGCTTTGTTCACTTATGGAGGACATAAGATCTCTGAGTTAGATCTTTGGCACAAGAGGCTTGGACACTTCAATGAAAGAGGTATCAAAGATATTATTAACAATGGTTCAGTGCTTGGATTGCCTAATGTTGTAGGTCAACATATGACATACAGATGTGAGGCATGTCAATTAGGTAAGGCTCATAAGCAACCTTATTCCAAGCATGTTTTTATGTATTCACAGAAGCTTGAGTTGGTACACATAGATGTGTGGGGACCATCAAAGGATTTTAGTATCAATGGTTCAAGGTACTATGTGATTTATGTTGATGATGCTACCAGATGGATCACTATCTATGTGATCAAAGATAAGTCAGAAGTATTCAATAAATTCAAACATTATCATGTGTATGCAGAAAGAATTACAGGTCATAAGTTGAAGAGATTAAGGTCAGATGGAGGGGGAGAGTATTTCTCTAATGAGTTCAATGATTACTTGTGGAATGCAAGTATAAAAAGGGAAATTACTTGCAGGTACTCTCCTCAACAAAATGGTATAGCAGAGAGAAGAAATAGAACTCTTGTTGAGTTTGCAAGGTCAATGATGAAGGAGAAAGATTGCCCTAATTATTTGTGGGCTGAGGCTGTAAACACAGCTACTTATTTAGTCAATAGGTTACCATGTAAAGCTTTGCAGGGTATGACACCATATGAGGCATGGTGGGGTAAGAGACCTACCTTGGATCATTGCAAAGTATTTGGATGTTTGGCATATGCATATGTGCCATCACAATTAAGGCACAAATTGGAACCTAAAGCTGAAAAATATGTATTCATTGGTTATGATGATAGCAGATGGGATATAGGTTGTGGAGTCCATCCACAAAACAATTCCTTGTATCAAAGGATGTTACATTTGATGAGCAAGGTACTTGGTATGCAGGTACAATCAATATTAATACAGGTGATGAAGAAGTTGTGAGTCAAAAGAAAGGTAAATCAAAGGTTCAGATATTTGATCAAGAGGAGAATAATGAAGTACAGGTTGAAGTTGAAGAAATGCCAAGATTTGATCCTGAGTGTGATGAACCAGAAACCTCAAGGAGTGGAGAACTCAGAAGGTCATCAAGACACAAGTGTCAACCTACAAGGTATAGCTATGACACTTCTTTTTTGGCTACCAAAGATTATGCTTACATGATAAAGGCAGATGAAGACCCTTCCACATATGAAGAGGCAAAAGATAAGGAAAATTGGGAGAAAGCTATGCAGGAAGAATATGATGCATTAATGGAGAATCAGACATGGGATTCGGTTCCTAAACCAAATAGTCAGAAGATCATTGGATGCAAATGGGTCTACAAGACAAAGAGGTTTGCAGATGGAAGTGTGTCTAGGTACAAAGCTAGACTTGTTGTGAAAGGGTTTGCTCAGACATATGGTATTGATTATGATGAAACCTATAGTCCTGTGGCAAAGATGACAACCATCAAGACACTCATAGCTATTGCTACATATGAAACCTCAAGGATTCAGAGATGGAAGGTATCCAGATTATGTGTGTAAGCTCAAGAGAGCCTTGTATGGTTTGAAGCAGGCCCCAAGGGCATGGAATTATAGACTTGTGAAGTTCTTGAAAGAACTTGGATTTCAAGTATCTAAGGCAGATAGTAGCTTGCTTGTTAAAGCAAGTGATGATGGGTTCATTTACATGTGCATATATGTTGATGACATAATTCTTACAGGTACAGATAAGGAAGGTATTCAAATCCTAAAGAAGAAAATGGAGAAAGAATTCAAGATCAGTGATTTGGGAGACTTGTCATACTTCTTGGGCATGGAGATCTCATACACTCAACATGGAGTGTATGTAGCTCAAGAAAGGTATTTGAAAAGCTTGTTAATCAAGTTTAAGATGAAGTTAATCTCTTGGTGTTCAAAGAAGCAACACACAGTTGCTTTATCCTCTACTAAAGCTGAGTACAAAGGTATGGTTGAAGATGCAAAGGAAGTGATATGGCGTAAGACTCTTATGAAGAGTTTTGACATCATTCAGAGTATACCTACTATTCATGGAGATAACATGAGTTCATTATATTTAGCTGCTAATCCTCTATTTCATGCCAAGACTAAACACATTGAGATTCAGTATCACTTTTTGAGAGAGAAGGTGATGGATAAAGAGATTGACGTCATACATACTTCAACAAAAGATCAGATAGCTGATATGCTTACCAAAAGCTTAGATGGACCAAAGCTATAGAGATTCAAAGACATGGCAGGCATAAAGAAGATAGAGAAAACCTCAATTGATGATTGAGGGGGAGATGTTGGTGTAGGACAATCAACAATTAATGTTTTGATGAAGAATTGAAGTCAAGGATTGAAGAAAAGGTTCAAGTTGTGAAGCATGAAAGAAGAATTAATGTTTTGATGAAGAATTGAAGTCAAGGATTGAAGAAAAGGTTCAAGTTGTGAAGCATGAAAGAAGAATACATTCAGAAGATGAAGATGTGTACACATATGTACATTAATTCATAGATAGTTCACTTATATCTTTGAGTAGTCATAAGCTTGTAAATTTTTGTCTATATATACTATGAAAATGTTGGGGCAAGTATGAGAGAGCATGAGAATAGAGTAATCAGTAGTTGTATGAGTCATTAGACATCTTAGAAGTGAGTTGAGACTCTCTCATCACTCAGTTGTAAAATTCTCAGAAATGAAGAAAATGTTGCGCTCGATATTTCTGAGTTTTCTCCTTCTGTGTTAGATCTTTTGTGAAATGCTTTTGTACAAGTCTAAGTCTATAGGTGATTGACCTCTGTACAAATTTTTAGCTTCTAATTGTGACCAGGCTGAGAGAATTGAGTATAGGAACATTTACATATGTAAATGAGAAGAAGTGAAGTTGCAAGAGGTGCAAAATTCGATACGAATGTTTGATCTATTCTCCTTCCACAGTTTAAAGTTTTGAGCAAGCAAGCACTCAATCTTTAAGTTGGAAGGTAAGCTACTTGTGGCTAAAAGCATTTGCAGAAACGGGTTCTAGATTGAGAGAACCAAGTGTTAAAAGTTATAGGTGTCTAAATCGACTTCTCAGAACAACAATTTTAGAAATAGGTAACTTGTTGAGTTCATTTCTCAAGATATACTGAATCTTTTGGAGTGATTCAACTTGGAGAAGGTGCGCAATCTAAAGGCAACACCTCATACAAAGTTTTATCAAAAACTTTACACATTTGATAAGGCAATGAGTGAATTATGTGCAGCAGACTTTTTGTGTAATTACCTTCTTCACAGTTTGTTCAAGAAATTGACAATTGAGTATTGAT
Source organism: Ceratopteris richardii (assembly GCA_020310875.1). Lineage (NCBI taxonomy): Eukaryota > Viridiplantae > Streptophyta > Polypodiopsida > Polypodiales > Pteridaceae > Ceratopteris > Ceratopteris richardii. Next base: position 54,356,052 of record CM035419.1, on the reverse strand, counting down.
CTTCTAAAATTGGTGAAGGTTTGAGTTATTCTTGTTATAGAGATGTTCTAAATACAAGAGTAGCTTGTTTTTTTGGAGAATAACACTCTCCATCAATCATGATGATGATGATGAGGATGATCAGGATGCCGGTGCTGATGATGATGATGATCATGATGATGATGATTAGGATTCTTGTTGATTATGACATTGGATTATATATATATATATATATATATATATATATATATATATATATATATATATATATATATATATATGTGTGTGTGTGTGTGTGTGTGTGTGTATATATATATATATATATATATATATATATATATATATATATATATATATATATATATATATATATATATATATATATATATTATCTATATATTTTTCATTTCAGTTATGTTTTGAATTGTGTGTATGGTATTAAGTAATGAAGAGTTTTGTTCTATTGATTGTTATTATTGTTTATATTAAGCATGTGTTTTAATACTTTAATTATATAATTCATTCATATGTGTGTACATAAGTGTATATGTATGTGTGTGTATATGTATGTATGTGCATGTGTATGTGTGTGTATGTGTATGTATGTGCATGTGCATGTGTAAGTGTATATGTGTGTATGAGTATGTGCATGTGCATGTGTATGTGTGTGTATATGTATGTGCATGTATATGTGTAACTCTATGTGTATGTGTGTATGTGTGTATGTGCATGTGTGTGCATGTGTATATGTGTGTGTACGTATGTGCATATATATGTTTATAATGTATGTATATGCATGTGTATATGTATGAAACATCCATGTGTATGCGGATGCATTTCCATTTGCATCCATGTACATGCATGTGGATGTGCATATACATGTATTTACGTATATGTTAATGTGTGTATGTGTATATATATATGCAATAATGCATACATGCAAGTTTTTTTATGTGTTTGTAGAAATGTTTGTGCATATGCATGTGTATGTGTGTGTATGTCTAAGTGTATGTGCACATGTATGTGTGTGTATGTGCATGTGTATATGTGCACAAGTGCATCTTCATCATGTACAAGTGTATAAGTGCATATCAATAAGTGTGAGTATGCTATCTAATGAAAATAACAATTCAAATGATATACAAAGAATAGAAATTGTACTTACAATAGTTAGCCATACTTTTTGCTTGGTTAGTTTCTTGAATAACCTGCAATAAAGAGAGAAAGAAGAGAGAGAGAGAGAGAGAGAGAGAGAATTCAAAGAGAGAAAGATGTAGAAAGAGAGAAACAGAGATAGAGAGACAATAAGAGAGGGCTTAGGCAAAACAACAATTCTGCATATACTTGTTTCAGCTCCTAAGCGCAACGCAATTGTGAACATTGGAGAGCTCTTCGATCAGATGCATGAAAATGTTGATCGAAGATCCTCTAATGTTTAAATTGTTTTCTTCAATAGACCATCGTGTAAGCAATGGTAATGCATCGTAAAAACCACTGGAATTGGCGTCGCATAAGCAACATTATTTAGCATCACTTATGTGACACTTTTAGCATCGCTTATGCGATGCTTTTTGAAACTGTCACCTTAGCAATGCTCTATGCGAGCGTTGCACATCCCGTCGTGCAGTACATTGAAAAAAACATCGTTTTATTCATCGTTTAATCGATGGTTCGCGTGCGACACTCGTTGCGATGCATTTTGCAATTTTATAGTGACAAAATTGTGTCGCCTTAACCATCGCTATGCGCTTGTATTCCTTATAGTGAGAGTCTTTAGCCATATGACTTCCTTTGTAGCTTCAACCATACCTTTACATTCTGCCTCTATGGATAATAAAGCAACTGTGTGTTGCTTCTTTCAACACCAAGAGATTAACTTATCTCCCACATAACAACAAGTATCCATATGTTAATCTCATATCATCTAGATTACCTGCCCAATCTATATCACTATATATCTTGATGTTTGTATCTGATGTAAAACCATAATACAAACCTTCTTTGAGTGTACCCTTAATGTACCTCAACACTCTTTGTCCTGCAATCCAATGTTCTGTAAGCTAGCGGATTGGCACTTGTAAACCTTTTTCTTTTCATATTCTGCACGAACCGAAAGGTCATTACGTAGAGTTGTATCCATTTATAAATCAATGAAAGGACGCTTCGGTAACAACCAGAAAGATCACCAGACTGTTTGTCTGGGCGATACGTCTGTGTAGTTCCGTTGTGTTGGGTTTTGAGAATTCTGAGTAGTATTGTGTTATTTCACTTTTGCTGATTACATTCACTGGTGTTTAACGCTGTTCCATTAAGTACGACTTGAGTCTGTATTATGGTAATGAATAGTTTTGGCACTGTATGTTGAGGATGTACCAACCAGAGTTTAATCGGTAAAGTTGTGGAATAGTTAGCAATAGTCTGAGTACAGACAGTGAGACTGTGAGAGAAAGAACCAGAGTTTGGAGAGTAATTCGTATTAACAGAGATTTAAATATTAAGGTACTGTGGTGTGAGTGTTTAATTGGGAAAATCAAGTATAGGGCCTCTGATTATTCACACTCCTTCAACTCCCAAGAACCCGAAAGTGCTTAAACGCGTCTCTGACGGCAAAAGCACGTTTAGCACTGGTGCCGTCTGTGGGAAAGTGGCACTAGAGTGTTGCAAATTAATTGTGGGAAGGTGGCAACAGATTGTTGCAAATTGATTGTGCGAAAGTGGTCATAGATTGTGACGACAGTAAGGTGGAGTAGTACGCAAGTGTTGCAAAGGTGATATATGTCGGTTACCCGGTCTGGCGAGTCGTATCCAAAGTACAGGCGAGACCGACAGCTTGGGCAGTACCGAATTGGTTAAGGACACCCTCAGGAAGCAGAAGCATAGATCGGTTAGGTCCGATCGTCGAAGAAACGAAGAATGTTAGTAGTGATTCCGGTAGCATTCCGATGGAACATACTGCAATTCTGGTAGATTCCGGTGTAATTTCGGCACAGTCTGCAGAAGATACAGTAACTTCGGAGTCTACAAGGACGCAGTGTATAGTTGACCCGACACCATCTGGTCAGGATTCAAACTCGTTTGAGGATAGAAGTGTTTTGCCCAGAGAAGTCATTGAAGGTGAAAGAATACCCTGGATTGGGGAAAGTTCCACTAATTCCGGTGGCAGTTCGGTCCCAGTTGTAGAGAATTTACAATTTTCCGGTGACAGTGTGATATTTCCTAGTGAATCTTCATTCCGGACACCCCTGTTCAGGGAAAGCTTGCCTACGTTTGATACCACAGAAGAGGATAGACTATTCGAATTAGAAATCCGTAAAAGGCTGGAAGCTATTTTTAAGTAGGAAGGTGAGCAGTCTGACCATACAGATTCTGAAGAACAAGAAACGCCACCTCAGAACTCAGGAGATAGTAACAATACCACTACTAGCACCATGAGTGGACAACAACAACAACAACAACAACAACAACAGCAGCAACAACAACAACCACTTCCACTCCGGCCGGTTCCAACAGGAGTAACTTACACCAAGTTTGGTGGATTTCCAAGTGATGATCCTGATGCCCATGTACGTACTTTTGAAATAAGTTATGCAGTGCCGCTAAACCATCCACCCGATCCGGCATACAAGGCCATCGTATTCTAGTCAACATTAGTTAATGAAGCAGCGAGGTGGCTTACAGAGTATGATTTCAATCATTTCGTTACCTATGAAGCGGTAAGGGATGCATTTTTATAGAGATTGCGGCTAAAGAAGAACCCTGCCGAAATTTTTGATTACTTGCATAACAATAAACAGAAGTTGCACTAGAATGTGCAGGAATATGCCACCCTGTTTAGAACTCATTTGAGACAACTACCGCCGGCCCATGCCAACCTGCCGGATGATGTCATCACTCAGTGGTTTATTAATGGTTTGACTCCGCAGCTCAGACAGATTATGATCATCCATTGTGTGGGAGCTATGACACTAGATGCGGTTATTGCAATGGCCTTACAGCTCGAGCATAAGGTTGGAGGCTTTACCGAAGATCTGGAGTGGTTGAAAACCAGTAAAAATGTTGTAGAGGATCCGGCTAGACAGATGTACTGCACTAAGTGCAAGAATCCGGGGCATACCAGTACCACATGTGCCCTTAATCAGATGTATTGCGCTGTCGGGATGAAATCCCGCAAGGAGTGTGCACTGAGTTTTTTCAAAAGATCATTGTTTTTGAGTTTTTGTGTGATGTTTTGATCGAGAGAGTGGTATATTTTGTACATATTTTGGCCGAATTAATTGATTGTGCGATGCGAAAATAAGTTTGAGATGTGTGTTAGACCCGTGTATATAAACAACAGACATTAGACCCATCAAAACCCCTGAAACTGAGGGTTTATCCCCCTGAAAAATGAACTTGAACCCTTGGAAACCCTTGGAATTTAAGTCCAAACTGTAAATAAACCCATGAATTGGCGAGTTTGAGATAATTGTGAGCAAACGCCTAATTTTCCCGACCAGAAACCCGAGGTCGGACCCTTGGAAATGGCGGTTTTTGTAGGCCAAACCCTAAAAAACCCATTAAAATGTAAATACCCAGTGTGAAACCGAAACCATAGTTTATGGAAAAATTAAAATACCGCCGAAATTAGAAAGTTAATTGAGGAGGTGGGAACATTCTAGAAGCGAGTCCAAGGGGGGGCCTATAAATAAGTGCTAATTCATTTGTTTAACCCCACCCCGTGGATCTTGCTCGTGGATTGTCACCTCCAGGTATGTTCTTTGTCTCTCCTTGTTCTTTACATTTGTTGTTCATGCATTTTAAGTTACTTGTTCATATTCTCCATGATCATGCCAAGAGAGAAAAGTAGTCTTGCCGTTTTCTTTCCCTGAGAGGTTTAATCTACCATCCCATCGTCCAATCATGCCTACATATAATCATGCCTACATATATTCTGGTGTTTTTGGTGTACATACAAAAGGATTTACGCAAGAGCTCCATGGCCCCATTGTCGTGAGTGTAGACGACCTTATCACACTAGTTTTGTAGAATACATCAGCAGAGATAGGCCTGGACGTCGGAGAAAGAGCCACGTAAGGGCTGCCGTAGAAAATGACGATGATGTTGATGGACACACAAGGAGATGGAGTCCAAGTGAAATTTTGAATCTTATGAGAGAGAGCCTGGAGCTATTGGCGTGTCGACGGGAAAGCTGGTTGTGGATGCGTGCTACAAAGGCCGCGTGGAAAGAGATTGGCGCCAGATATGAGAGAGAACTTTCGGCGCTGCCCATCAAACGTGGAGAGAGAATATCTGATGACTTAGAGACAGGGAGAGATGACGCTGAGGACTCGAATGGCTGCTGACAGGCACCGCGTGGCTGCTGGAGGTGAATCCATGAGAGATGTCTGACTTCACCGCAGACCTCCGGAGGTTTAGAGAGAGACGATAGCAGCAGCTGAGTCGGGCGTAGAATCCCAGTGCAGAGAGAGAAATAGATGGCTGAGGCTCGGGCGGTGCTGCTATTGGCGCAGGAGAGAGAGAAGTCGGTTGTTGCGCTGTGTGTGATCGACGAAGAGAGAGAGTTGAATGCGCTTGTTGGCGCAGAAGTGCGGAGAAGAAAGTTCGTATAGAGGAGAGAGAAAGGATAGAGAGTTAGAGAGAGATGTGGCGCATAGAGAGAGAAACGGTCTGAAAGAGAGAGAGAGAAGAGAATTAGCGTCAGTCAGAGATATTGGCTGAGAGATCTGCGCAGAATCGATAGAGAGAGGTAGGGTTTATGCGGTGCTGCGTCTCACAGCACGTAGAGAGAGAGAGAGAAACTAGAGACGGCTAGGGAGAAGTCAGCAGAAAGAGAGGCAGTTAGGAGAATTCGAGAGAGATAAAGATAAGCTCGCTTTCATTTGAGATCATAACATGAGATCAATGACACTAAGTCCTGAAATGCCAAGAAGGCTTAATTTTCTCCACGAGCTAAGGGAAAGTTCGCATCTAATCCACTATTCACACACAAAGTATAAAGCATAATGGAGCTAATTGAAGAGATTTTAATTATTTTTGCATTACTAAATAAATACCTTAAAATTGACACTAATAAAAAAAATTTGAGTATTCCTTTTTTTTCGAGATTTTTCTTTTAGTATCAGATGTATTAACATGATTTTAAACCCCCACCCCGTGGATCTTGCTCGTGGATTGTCACCTCCAGGTTTATGTGGATGTTGATTATGTAGAGAAGTGAAAGCATTGAAGACTGAAGATAAAGAGTACCCCTCATCATCCCGTGGACTGCCCTGTGGAACGTCTTTCCAGGTTTATGCGGTTTGTGATTTTCTGAAGTAAAGAGAAGGGAGGCTACTGCTGAGGATACCTGAAGTAAAGAGCGGACCAAAGTGAAGACCTAGAATAAAAGCTTCGACCACGAAGACCGAAGCGGAATCCCGTGGGCGATTTCTCGCACTGTAGCGAGGGATCTATTTTATATATCGGCCGGCCCGCACTGTAGCGACGCCTTTCATATTGTATCATTGCACCGCACTGTAGCAGTTTTATTGTACCATCGGCCCGCACTGTAGCGGCCTAATTGTGTATCATTCATTTTATTGGAGGCTTTAATTCTGTTTCTGATTGTATCTTCGAGCTTGATCTACATCACGTGTATCACTGCGGTATCCGGTCGTCTCTTTCCGATGCCCACGGTCCCACGTCTCGACACTTCCGAGGGGCGAGGGTCCCACACGTACGAGGATCGCGCACGCTCCGGAGAGCACAGGCGAGGCGCCCAACGCGCAGACGCCACTCGCAGGACAGTGGGAACGGCGCACCAGAGCGGGGCCTGATCCAACCCCACGCGCCGGCTTCCCGCCACGACCTCCTTCTTCCCGACACCTGAACCCGACGTGAAGCGAGGCGGTTGCCCGGTGATCCTCATCACGTCACCCACTCCTTGAGAAGATAGACAAGAACCTCGGCATCAGACAGAGACTCCAAGTACTAGCATTTCAAGTTATTTGAAATTTTGCATTGCTTCACATACACTGCTGAAACAGAAAGATTGTCTTGCTGCTTGAGTTTGAGCATCCACACTTTGCATTAGTTTAGTCCATACGTGTGTGAATTTTTTTCCCGCCTAGATTAGGGATTTGCTGATTTTCTAGCTTAGACAAAACGTTAGAAAACATTAGAAAATTCTCATTGAAAGAGGGGAAAATACATTGAAATCTTGGGAATCGAAGAGAGGACAGTTCGATAAGACTTTGGCCTAGGCAAATCAGAGAGCTTAGACTGACCTTTACCTCTTGGCTCGTGACTCATCAAGCCTCTTCTCTGATCTCTACTCAGAGCTTAGAGAGATAGTTGAACCACTTACACTGGACCTTGTGCTACATTCTAGGACAGAGCAGAGAAGAGAGATGGAGGATATATTCAAAGAGTTAGTAATAGAGAAACAGGGGGCTCGCGTAGTTCAAGCAGTATTGAGAGAAAAAGGGAAGTTTACAGGCTTGAACGTAACCGAGTACCTAGATGTTTTTGAGGAACAGGCACGGATTTATGGTCTACCCGAGGATGTGTTTACACATTACTTCACACGGGTAGTATCAGGATCCATTTTAGCCCCTATTACTGCACATATAGCAAAGCCTTGGGCCGATTTCAGAAAAGAATTGCATAAGTTGTTTTATTTAGAAGACTTTTCCCAACACAGTAGAGAAGGGTTCTTACAGTGGATAAGCTCTCCGAAGCCCACTGCATCCCTTACTCAACTTTTGAATGAGTTCTTGAGAAGATATGAACAACTTCCACAGGCCGATTTAGATGCTTTAAAACCTGACCTAGTTATATCTTTCCTTAGGATCTTAAGTCTTGAAGACAAGACTGAGGTCGAAAGGAGGATTGAAGAGCCTGGGAAGAGATTTGGATTGACTGAAGATTGGAGTGTAGTGAGGAGAGAGGTAGAAGCGGTTGCCCAAATGAGGCAACGCCAGGCGGTGTTATACGATAGACCTGCAGTGGTAACACCACAACCGCCTAGGGAAGCTCCACTTCCGGCAATTCCGAATGTGCCTGCAACGTTAGCCTTTGCTAATGTTGCATCCACTTCGCGATCGCCAATAGAGATACAGGTTGAGATTCTCAGTCGACAGATAGAGAATCTTATTACGATGCAAGCGTCTATGTCAAAAGAAATGGCGAGTATTCACAATAAAGTTAATTCTATGGGATATCAGGACCCCACTCCTCCTCAGGCGAGTACAAATTATGTAGATACATTACAGAGAGACACTATGCCCATTCCAAATATGCAAGGCTATGTGATGCCACAGCCTGCACCTCCAGTGCAGCCTGTTGCCCAACAGATACCTACACCACCAGTGCAAACCACATTTCAAAGAAACACTGGACCTTTTGAGAGACGAGCGACTGGTGGGTTTGGAGGGGCTAAGAGATGCGTATGGTGTGATGCACAAGAGCATTTTTCATATGCCTGTGAAGAGCTTAAGCTAGCAAAAGAGCATCAACTGGTGATAGATATCGATAAGAAGTTATGTGACTTCAGGACTCGCCTTCCTCTACCTGTGAATTGGGGAAAGGGGGGAATGAAGAAGTTTTATGAAGATTTATCTGGCAATAATGCAAGTACATCAGCTGCACGATTAGAACCTGTTGAGGAGGAAGATGAAAAAGTGCCTAGACCTCGACCCCAAAGAAATTATTCCATAGAGGCTTTAGTGAGGGCTAGGGATGCCATTATGCAGAAGACTGCCTGGAAGTCTCCTGTTGATGAATCCTCGGTCTATTCGCACATAGCAAATGTGGAGGAAAAGAGGAAAAGGGATGAGAGTCAGGAAGAGACTGAGCCTGAAAGAAGAGTGACCAGAAAGCAAAGCCAAGAGGCCGAAGAAAAGGCTAAAGAGCCAGAAAAGAAAGTACAATTCAAAGAGCCTGTTGTTTCAAAGGAAGAAGCAAAGAAGAAAGAGATAAGAGAGGGAAAGAGGCCGGCTAGGCCAACTAAGATTCAAGAACTGACTAAAGAGAAAGAGAAAGAACCTGAACCAGTTCAAAAGAAAGATGAAATTCAAGAAAGTATTCAAGAGGCTGACAAAGAAAAGAAGAAGAAAAAGAAGAGAACTCCAAAGGCTGTATTAATTTCTGAGTTGGAAAGGAAAAATGATGCAAGAGAGATATTAAATGACATTTTACTGAAGAGCCAAGTGACCATGTCCTTGGAGCAGGTCTTCTCCATAGCGAAGCCTGAGTTCAAGGATAGTTTCATAAAGCTGGTTAAGAGAAAGAGGTTTCCACTACCTGAAGATGTAGAGATGGAAGAAGCATCTGAAGATATACAAGTGACAAATGAAGCAGTTACATTGAGTGATACATCTGATGATGATGATGATGAGGTTGCCAGGTGTCATAAAAATTCGCTAGGTCCTATCATACCTGATGATGAAATAAGGAAGACAGAAAGTGAGTTTACAAAGACCTTTTGGGCGAGAGGAACTCCAGAGATGAAGATAAAGTTAGGGAGCAACGAGGAGTCATGTTTTGCTCTGGCCTTGATTGACTCAGGGTCAGAAATAAATGTGATTTCTAAGAAGCTCTATGATAAGTTTAGGTGGCCGATCGATAAAGATCATGGATGGAGGATGAGGACAGCGGATAATGGTTCAGGAGCACTGCTTGGGGCATGCGCCTTTGTGCCTGTGACCATAGGTGGGATTTTTGAGGAATTTCACTTCTTTGTCCAGGACCATTGTTCATATGAGCCTATCCTTGGGCAGCCCTTTATAGCTGAGGTAAGAATGGAGACTAAGGCCATGGTGATGGATCTGCCTATGCACGAATCCGTTCTAGATCTGGTCTACATTCTTTGCAAGTGATGACTGTGTGTCCGAATCACTCTAGAAATAGAAAGAATATAAGAAAGAAACCTATTAATTCACATGATCATGATGAGTGTATGCCTGTTGGAGAGTATGGAGCTTCTGCTGATCAAAATTTCTGTTAGGATCCACTGTTGAGTGAGACAACAGTGGGAGTTGGTTTGATGTCTCGCATGACTTTGTACATAGTTTTGAAAGTTTTTCTATTTACTCATCTACATTCAAGTTGCTATGCTTAGAGAAAGAAAATGTTTCAAATAAATTCAGAAAAGTTCATGAGAGACACTATAAGCATTTAGGAATGATGTTACCTGATGAGAAGATTGAAGATGTGATCCAGTTGGAGAGAAGTTCGACTACTCTGGAAGAGCTTGAGAAGGCATTTGAGAGAAATGAGAAATCAAAAATCATTATGCTCAGCTCTATCCAAGAGTATGAGATGATTAAGGAGTTTATGAGAGAGCATGAAGTAAATGTAAATACAAAGTATAAGACTGTGGATAAGAAAGTGAAGCCTATAGCTCAGCCATTGCCTGAAGATAGTCATGAGAAATATCTGCGAGTATCAGATGACCCTATGCTGAGACAACGAGAGCTCATAGGGCATCATTTTACTGATGAGACTATTAAAGAGATCAAATTTGGAGAGAAATTGTTTCTGAGAGAAGAAGAGAAAAAGAAATTTATTGAAGCCATCAAGAAACACGAAAAAGCATTCGCACTTTTTCCTCATGAGATAGGTTGTGCGGACCCAAAACAAGTACCTCCCATGATTATCTTTACAGTGCCACATATACCATGGAATATCCGGCCTATACCAGTCCCAAAGGCTCACTTACCTGAGCTGATGAGGTTGCTAAAGGAAAAGATTTCCATGCGGATATTGGAACCCTCCTCGGCTCCATATTCAAATAGGTGGTTTACTGTGCCTAAGAAAAATGGGAAGCTTCGTTTCATTCAGGATCTGCAACCGGTCAATAAAGTCACAATTAGAAACGTAGGGACAGGACCCATAGTGGATGAATTTGCTGAAGCATTTGCTGGGCATTCCATATACTCTATGGGGGACTTGTATTCAGGTTATGACCAGTTTCAGTTGGCTATGGAGAGTAGAGACATTACGACCATCAGGACTCCACTGGGCCTTGTACGCATGTGTACCTTGCCGCAGGGAGCGACGAATTCTGTGGCTCACATGATGAATGCCATGAATCTGGTTTTACGAGACTTTATACCATCTGTGACTATGCCATTCATTGATGATGTTCCAATAAAGGGATGTGAGGAAAGAGTGAAAGATGTGAGCTTCAGGATGTAGAAAGTTTGTGAGAGATCATATTGCTGATTGTGAGAAGATCTTTGAGAGGTTTGAAGATGTGGGGCTAACACTTTCTTTAGAGAAATCGGTTTTTGGCGTTGATGAGGTCCTCATTGTAGGACATCTGTGTGGACATTATGGCCGCAAGCCATACCCGCAGAAAGTTGAGGCCATTAGCAGGATCTCTGAAGTATGTCGTAATGTCAGTGAGGTGAGAAGGTTTCTAGGAGCCTGTGTATTCTATGTGATATGGATTCCTCACTTTGCTCACGTTGTGAACCCCTTATATGATCTCCTGAGAAAGAGAAAGAAGTTTGTATGGATAGAGAAACAGTCGAGAGCTATGCGTAAACTGAAGCAGCTGCTAATTGAAGCTCCGATTCTGAAGCGTGTTGACTATTCAGGTCAGAGACCTATCATTTTGACCGTTGATACCAGTCCTATTGGTATAGGTTGGGTCATAGGACAAGATGATGATGAGGGGCAGAGATATGCAGTGCGCTTTGGTGCTAAGATCCTACATGATACCCAAAGAAAATATCCTCAGATTAAGAGAGAGTTATGGGAATTAGTGACTGCTTTAAAGAGCGATAAAGAGTATTTCATTGGAGCGAATGTGATAGTTGAGACTGACTGTCTTCCACTGATTGGCATGATTGCAAATTGTTCATCTCCGGATATTGCTATGCTTAGATGGATCTCTTATATAAAGTTTATAAATCCTGCATTTGTACACATAGCTGGGAAGTTGAATACAGTTGTTGATATGCTTTCAAGAGCAAAATTCGATGATGAGTCTGATGACGATGATGAGGTAGAAAAGGATATACATATGATAAGATACGATCCATTGGTGTATGCATATGAGCAGTTCCGTGAGAGTGAGTATGATGATGAGTGGAGAGATATTGAAAGATATCTGAGTACTCTAAAACCTTCCCCAGGTTGGTCCACAAATAAGTATAGATCCATCAGGAAAAAGTCTTACAACTTTTTCTTGAAGGACGGGCTTATTTGGCGACACGCTAAAGGCAAGGTGAAGAGTCCACAGAGAGTATTGAGTTCGAGGAGTCTTCAGAGCAAAGTTATGAGAGAGATGCATGAGACCTTATGGGCAGGTCACAAAGGATTTTATGCTACATATGAGAAGATTAGGGAAGCTTACTGGTGGCCAGGGATTTATGTAAGTGTGAGAGGTTTTGTAGACACTTGTGCTACATGCCAGGTGCATTCATCAGTTAGGCACAGAGACCCGTTACATCCGACTTACCCTCCTTGTATCCATTACAAGTGGGTGGTCGACCTTGTAACCATGCCCAAAGGGATAGATAAGATGAGATACATTGTACTTGCTAGAGAGGACTTGACCAACCATGTGGAAGGTCGAGCTCTTCGTACGAAGACTACTTATAATGTATGCAAATTCCTTTTAGAAGAAGTGATCTCAAGATTCGGATATGTTGAGAAAGTGGTTGCGGACAGGGGAGAGTTGGATGCGAGAGAGGCAAAAGAGTTCTTTGATCATCATGCAATTCGATTGTCTCTCACCACTGCCTATAATTCAGAGGCAAATGGGAAAATCAAGAGAGGTCACCCTTCCATTGTAAAGGTGATCTCTAAGGCTTGCAGCGATGACATCAAGCAGTGGCCTAGGTTTCTTCCATTCGCGCTATGGGCTGATAGGATGACTTACACTCGGTCCACAGGTTTCATGCCTGCTGAATTGATGTACTGTCAAAAGCCAATCTTCCCCATCCAGACTCAGATAGTGACATGGTTGACGCTCCCATGGAATGATGGTATGACGAGAGAAGAGTTATTATCATTGAGAATAAAGCAGTTAGAACAAGGAAATGAAAAGTTGAAAGAAGCAGTCCAAAAGTTAAAGGAGTCAAGGTTAAAGAACAAGATCTATTTTGACAAAACCCATCGACTGAGACCACGTAGGATTGAGATAGATGATTGGGTGTTGGTGTACGACAGTACATTTGATACTCAATATGATGCTAAGAAGAAATTAACCAAACGATGGTTTGGGCCGTATGTGGTTATGTCTGTGTTTGAAAATGATACGTATGCACTTCGCGAGTTAGATGGTACTCCTTTGAGATCTTTGATTGCAAGAAAGAGGATAAAATTATTCAAGAAAAGAAATGAAGCGGATTATGAGATTGAGCAAGAACTTCTGGAGGATACTGATGATGCTGGAGGGAACTGATGACACTGAGCCTGATGCTGATGAAGAATGATAGACCATGAAGATAAAGAAAAGCTGGATCAAAATGAAGAAAAATGACCAGGTGAAACGTTTCTGATTTGAGATGTGTTTTCTTTCTGATAGAAGCATATGCATTGCATTGATGTGTGTAATAAAGATATGTATGAATTTATGAAAATCATGTAGAATGAAGATAACAAATATCTATTATGGGTTTGCACGAAGCATGAGCGACTAGGAATTATATGAATAGGATCAGTTAGTGGACTAGAGACTTTTGGGAGTGAAAGCTTGGGGATGTGATGGCATGCTTAGACCGAGTGCATGTATATACTGATTGATTTGAACACTTAGTGAGTGGGAAACTTTGGATCCTAGTATTTGTCTCTTATGAGATCTTACCTCCATATGGATCATGATTTATAAAGAAACATTCATACTCATGCCAGCTTATATGTGCGTGTATGTTGTTGGTGCGCTACGATGGGCTAGTAGGCGGGTGGAACCACCTTGGTCGGGTGATCAAGGCCACGAGCTGTAGCTAGTTTCGTCATAGGCCTGACCTATCTGTTGTCATGCGCCTGTATGGATCGGTAGGTGGGTGGAGTCACTCTGATCGGGTGGTCAGAGCCACGAGCTGACGTCGATTTCATGCAGGGCTGACGTTGTGTATGTCGTGCGCTATGTCGGGTCGGCAGACAGGTGGAACAAACTTGGCCGGGCGGACAAGTCCATGAGTCGCACCCGATTTCGACATAGGCCGATTTGTGAAAAATAAAAGATAAAAAGAAATGCTGAGCTGAGAAGAAGTGGAAAAGAAAAAGAAAAAAGAAAAAAGAAAAAGAAAAAGAAAAAGAAAGAAAGATCTAATGGAGAGCTGGACAAGTAGGAGATAAATGGTGGGAATCGAGGTATATTCTACAAACTGAGTTAACAGAAACATATGTATATGTTAGTACTTAGAATGAGCAGTTGGATCTGAACCAGTTAAACAAACAAAAGATCTAGAAAGCCAACGATTTATTCATGTGATTACTTGTTAGATTGCAGACGCAGAAACATAGTATGATGTTTGTGAAGCTTGAATCTACCTAATTTTCTGAAATTCATACTAATCTTTATAAAAGATTGCATGACTGCATGAGATCATAATTTAAGAAAGGCATAAAAAGTGTAAAGAGATTTCAAAAAGAACCCTGATACTCTTCTGTTGGATCTTGCAGGTTGGCCCATCGGGACGATGTGCAGGTTTAGCGGGGGTGAATATCGGGATGAAATCCCGCAGGGAATGTGCACTGAGTTTTTTCAAAAGATCATTGTTTTTGAGTTTTTGTGTGATGTTTTGATCGAGAGAGTGGTATATTTTGTACATATTTTGGCCGAATTAATTGATTGTGCGATGCGAAAATAAGTTTGAGATGTGTGTTAGACCCGTGTATATAAACAACAGACATTAGACCCATAAAAACCTAGGTTTGACCCTTCAAAACCCCTGAAACTGAGGGTTTACCCCCCTGAAAAATGAACTTGAACCCTTGGAAACCCTTGGAATTTAAGTCCAAACTGTAAATAAACCCATGAATTGGCGAGTTTGAGATAATTGTGAGCAAACGCCTAATTTTCCCGACCAAAAACCCGAGGTCGGACCCTTGGAAATGGCGGTTTTTGTAGGCCAAACCCTAAAAAACCCATTAAAATGTAAATACCCAATGTGAAACCGAAACCATAGTTTATGGAAAAATTAAAATACCGCCGAAATTAGAAGATTAATTGAGGAGGTGGGAACATTCTAGAAGCGAGTCCAAGGGGGGGCCTATAAATAAGTGCTAATTCATTTGTTTAACCCCACCCCGTGGATCTTGCTCGTGGATTGTCACCTCCAGGTATGTTCTTTGTCTCTCCTTGTTCTTTACATTTGTTGTTCATGCATTTTAAGTTACTTGTTCATATTCTCCATGATCATGCCAAGAGAGAAAAGTAGTCTTGCCGTTTTCTTTCCCTGAGAGGTTTAATCTACCATCCCATCGTCCAATCATGCCTACATATAATCATGCCTACATATATTCTGGTGTTTTTGGTGTACATACAAAAGGATTTACGCAAGAGCTCCATGGCCCCATTGTCGTGAGTGTAGACGACCTTATCACACTAGTTTTGTAGAATACATCAGCAGAGATAGGCCTGGACGTCGGAGAAAGAGCCACGTAAGGGCTGCCGTAGAAAATGACGATGATGTTGATGGACACACAAGGAGATGGAGTCCAAGTGAAATTTTGAATCTTATGAGAGAGAGCCTGGAGCTATTGGCGTGTCGACGGGAAAGCTGGTTGTGGATGCGTGCTACAAAGGCCGCGTGGAAAGAGATTGGCGCCAGATATGAGAGAGAACTTTCGGCGCTGCCCATCAAACGTGGAGAGAGAATATCTGATGACTTAGAGACAGGGAGAGATGACGCTGAGGACTCGAATGGCTGCTGACAGGCACCGCGTGGCTGCTGGAGGTGAATCCATGAGAGATGTCTGACTTCACCGCAGACCTCCGGAGGTTTAGAGAGAGACGATAGCAGCAGCTGAGTCGGGCGTAGAATCCCAGTGCAGAGAGAGAAATAGATGGCTGAGGCTCGGGCGGTGCTGCTATTGGCGCAGGAGAGAGAGAAGTCGGTTGTTGCGCTGTGTGTGATCGACGAAGAGAGAGAGTTGAATGCGCTTGTTGGCGCAGAAGTGCGGAGAAGAAAGTTCGTATAGAGGAGAGAGAAAGAATAGAGAGTTAGAGAGAGATGTGGCGCATAGAGAGAGAAACGGTCTGAAAGAGAGAGAGAGAAGAGAATTAGCGTCAGTCAGAGATATTGGCTGAGAGATCTGCGCAGAATCGATAGAGAGAGGTAGGGTTTATGCGGTGCTGCGTCTCACAGCACGTAGAGAGAGAGAGAGAAACTAGAGACGGCTAGGGAGAAGTCAGCAGAAAGAGAGGCAGTTAGGAGAATTCGAGAGAGATAAAGATAAGCTCGCTTTCATTTGAGATCATAACATGAGATCAATGACACTAAGTCCTGAAATGCCAAGAAGGCTTAATTTTCTCCACGAGCTAAGGGAAAGTTCGCATCTAATCCACTATTCACACACAAAGTATAAAGCATAATGGAGCTAATTGAAGAGATTTTAATTATTTTTGCATTACTAAATAAATACCTTAAAATTGACACTAATAAAAAAAATTTGAGTATTCCTTTTTTTTCGAGATTTTTCTTTTAGTATCAGATGTATTAACATGATTTTAAACCCCCACCCCGTGGATCTTGCTCGTGGATTGTCACCTCCAGGTTTATGTGGATGTTGATTATGAAGAGAAGTGAAAGCATTGAAGACTGAAGATAAAGAGTACCCCTCATCATCCCGTGGACTGCCCTGTGGAACGTCTTTCCAGGTTTATGCGGTTTGTGATTTTCTGAAGTAAAGAGAAGGGAGGCTACTGCTGAGGATACCTGAAGTAAAGAGCGGACCAAAGTGAAGACCTAGAATAAAAGCTTCGACCACGAAGACCGAAGCGGAATCCCGTGGGCGATTTCTCGCACTGTAGCGAGGGATCTATTTTATATATCGGCCGGCCCGCACTGTAGCGACGCCTTTCATATTGTATCATTGCACCGCACTGTAGCAGTTTTATTGTACCATCGGCCCGCACTGTAGCGGCCTAATTGTGTATCATTCATTTTATTGGAGGCTTTAATTCTGTTTCTGATTGTATCTTCGAGCTTGATCTACATCACGTGTATCACTGCGGTATCCGGTCGTCTCTTTCCGATGCCCACGGTCCCACGTCTCGATACTTCCGAGGGGCAAGGGTCCCACACGTACGAGGATCGTGCACGCTCCGGAGAGCACAGGCGAGGCGCCCAGCGCGCAGACGCCACTCGCAGGACAGTGGGAACGGCGCACCAGAGCGGGGCCTGATCCAACCCCACGCGCCGGCTTCCCGCCACGACCTCCTTCTTCCCGACAGCGCTATCTGCAATACCATCGGACATTCCATCGAAAATTGTGCGTATAACGCCAGTGCAGGGACCAGCAACTGTAAATGCCATTATATAAGAACCAGGGCAGCCGGCCACCCACTATGTACCACCTCAGATGAGAAACAACCAATAGCAAGGATACATAAATTATCGGGGACAGAGGAATACTAACTTCAATACAAATCGCTGGCAAACAGGTACCTCACAGGAAGGTACTGCTTTGCCACCACCTCGATGTCATTTTTGTGGTGAGCTTGGTCACATCCGAAGATTCTGTAAAGATGTAGCCGAATATGATCAGAGGAAGAAAGAGCGTCAGAACCCAATGACCAATATGGTTTATATTTCACCCGTGGAAACTTAAGCAGCAGTGATTCAAACACGATCCGGCAAACAGTTGCAACTAGCAGCTGAGGTGCTTGAACCTGGCATCTGTGAACAACAGAGAATGTATAACAAAGCTAGCCAATGGACCACCAAAGAACCTATAGTGTTCCCAGATCCAATTCCGGTGACACAGGTTCAACTGCCAAAGGAAGGGTCACAGGAACAAGAATCTACCCTAGTAACAGGCGCATCATCTTCAGAATCGGACAAAAGTATACTTCAAGCAGATGAGGCATGGGAAATCTTATCTAAGGCGTCCATTACTCTCCCTCTTGGACAGTTACTTGCACTAGTACCAGGAGTTCGGCATTAACTCCAACAACAGCTCAGTCCTGGGTCTTCCTGCATTCCAGCGACAGCAACGGTACAACCGGAAATTGATTCTACAGTGGAGCATTTGGTCCCCTTAATTACGGTATGGTACAAAAATCACAAGATTACTCAAGTACTAATTGATGGTGGTTCCAGTGTAAACATCACCACTGCAGCTCTTTGTAAGAAGTTAGGGTGGACCCAAATTGAGCTTGTCCAGTTTTTCGTAAGAATGGCTGACCAATCTCGAGTTCATCCATTAGGACTCGTACGGAATGTTCCGATCACTTTGCAAGGTACAATGTTTAAGATGACTTTCATAGTTTTAGAACTACCGGAGTCCAGTCTTGATTATAATATTCTTTTCGGCCGACCCTAGTTGAAACAGGCTAAGGTTATACAGGATTGGTCAGCACAGGAACTTACTTTTAAGGACAACCACCGTAAATATGTTGTCAAATTGGATGCTATTCAGCCCTGTGAACTACATGCTAGACCTTATGTCGCAGAGCCAGTCCACATGTTAGATGGTTTATCCGATGACGAAGAAGAAGAATTTTTGAAGAATAACATAGATTTGATCTCCTTGGGGACTGTCGACTTGCAATCTGTAGCAGACAACTGGAGTCTGGCAGCCTGTACAGTGGTGCCTATGACCGAAGAAGTAGAGACAACAGATACTGTTGCTATGGATGAAGCCACTCTGCAACAACTTTTACAGTCAGCTGACGATCTAGGGAAACCTCGTCAATTCTATGTTCTCAAAGATCAGTTAGTGACCTATAATTTGAGATGAAGTAAATCCGCGACCTGTCAAGATAAAGGAAGGATTGTCTGAGGCCTTTCAAGAAGATTTGATCCAACTTCTTTGTGAGTTCTCTGATGTTTCTGCATGGGATTACCGTGATATGAAAGGTCTGGATCCTCGCATCTATCAACATTGGGTCGTGCTTAAACTAGAAGCAAAACCAATTAAACAACCCAGCTACCGGATGAACCCTAACTATGCAGCACAGGTCAAGGCAGAGCTTGATAGGTTACTAAGGGTCGAATTCATCGTGCCAATAGAACACGCTGAATGGATATCACCGATTGTTATTGTTCCTAAGAAAAATAAGCACCTCCGAATATGTGTGGATTACCGGAAACTGAATGCGGCCACGGTGCTTGATCCGTTTCCCTTGACAGAGTGGCTGGACACGAGATGTACTCCTTTTTGAACGGTTACAGTGGCTATAACCAGGTCCGAATGGTTGAACAAGACATACCGAAAACAGCTTTCATTACCAATTGGGGTGTTTTTGCTTGTACAGTTATGTGGTTTGGGTTAAGAAATGCTCCTAGCACTTTTCAGCGGTGTATGCAGGAAATCTTCTCACCCTATCTCACTTCTTTCATACAAGTCTATCTAGATGATTTCTCTTTATTCGGTAAGATGGTAGCACACCTGTATCATTTACGGTGTTGCTTTGAGAAATGTCGTGAATACCAACTCTGCCTGAAACCCACCAAATCTATTTTTGCGGTTTCTTGTGGTAAGCTCCTTGGCCATATTGTATCTGCACAGGGCATACAAGTTGACCCAGACAAAGTTGCAGTTGTGTTAGAAGCACCTGTGCCTACTACGCCAAAAGAAGTGATGCGATTCATGGGTCAAGTCAGGTGGCATGGTCGACATTCACGGTGGCTTGCTCATTTGGCAATACCCCTAAATCGGCTAATAACTAGTACTCCTCGACAGTTTGATTGGACTCAGGAATGTCAAACTGCATTTGATCGTCTAAAAGGATTATTAACGCAGGTTCCAATTTTACAACCTCCTGATTGGGAACACCGATTCCATGTTTTTGTAGACGCATAAGATATTGCCATTGGAAGTGTTTTAATGCACCAAACTGATAAGTGGTTCCGACCTGTCTATTATGCAAGTCGACGGCTTGCTCCTGCTGAAAAGAATTATTCAGTGACTGAAAGAGAATGTCTTGGTTTGGTGTATTTTGTAAAGAAATTTTGGCATTATTTGCTAGGCCGAAAATTCATCTTTCATGTAGACCATGATGTGCTGGTGTATCTGGTTAGGCAGCAACATTTAGGTGGTCGTTTGGCGCATTGGGTTCTACTATTACAAGAGTTTGATTACGAAGTAATTCATCGACCCGGCACTGCACATGCATTAGCAGATTTTCTCTCTTGGTTGGATTCCGGTAAAGCTCCGATTGGTGTTGATGACACCACACCAGCAATTTATGTTACTGAATCAACTAATGATGAAGTTGTAGAACCTTCTATGACACCTACCTACTATGATCAGTTATTAACCTTTCTTACTGATGGATTTCTTCCCCCTCAAACTTCTCCTGCTATGCGTCGAAAGATTGCAGTTTACAGTCGCAGGTTCCGGTTGATTGCAGGACAGTTGTATTATATGGATCATACTGGGGTCTTGCTTCGTTGTATTCCTCCACATGAAGTAAACTCGGTTATCGCTCTGGCACATTCAATACCTTCTGATGGACATTTTGTAGTAGATTTAACACACCAAAAAATTCTGCAAAGTGGGCTCTGGTGGCCTACTATGTACAAAGATGTATCTCAGTTTGTGCAGCAGTGTGACAATTGTCAATGCACTGGGCAGCCTTTACAACGCCACTTTTTTCCTCTACAACCTGTATTACCTTTGGAACCTTTTCAAAAATGGGGCCTTGATTTTATTGGACCAATCACACGTCTAGCAATCCTCAGCAACAATTGCTACATTCTGACATGTAGAGATTATGCTACCAGATGGGCAGAAGCTTGGGCTTTACGGTCCGCTATAGCTATTTCGGTAGCAAAATGTCTGATGAAGGACGTTTTTCCACGATATGGATTGCCTTTGGAACTTGTGACAGATCAAGGAACGCACTTTGCTAACAGTTTAATTCGAGTGTTAACGCATACTTTTCAAATTCTGCATAAATTCAGTTCATTGTATTATCCTCATGCTAATGGCTTAGCTGAAAGTACCAACAAGACCTTGCTAAGTATGCTTCGTAAATTGATTGTGGAATCACCAGAACGATGGGATCAGTTACTACCTGCAGTATTATGGGCTTACCGAAATACCTATAAAGTAGAAACCGGATTGACTCTTTTCAAGCTTGCTTATGGATTGGAAGTAATCGCTCCAATGGAAGTTGTAGTGCCTAGTTTATGCGTGGCCATAACTCAGAAGTTGATACCCGAAGAGTCTTTTCCATTTTGGTTGGACACACTCAGAGAACTGGATGAGCATCGCTGGGAAAGTTTTCTGACTCTTCAAGAAATGCAGTTGCGGCAAGCTCGTACTCATGATCGATATCTTAGAACTCCAGTTTTTACGGTAGGGCAACTTGTGCTGTTTTATAATGCAAAATCAAATCGTGCGGCTGGAAAAATTCAAGTTACGATGGTTTGGTCCTTACCGGATTACTGAACAAGTGGGCCCATCTACTTTTTGGTTGACTACTTTGACCGGAATTCCTCTTCCTAAAGTGATAAATGGTTCAAAGTTGCGGCCGTATCATCAAGCACCTGATTTGCACTGAAGTGTTCTTCGGTTGCCCGGATATTTTTTTTATTTTTCTTCTCCTTTTTTAGTTTTGCGTGTTAGTTGAATAAAAACCTTAAACTCCTCGTTTTGCTACATAATCATAAACTCCTCATTTTTTTCTCTTTTCTTTTCTTCTCCTTTTTTAGTTTTGCGTGTTAGTTGAATAAAAACCTTAAACTCCTCGTTTTGCTACATAATCATAAACTCCTCATTTTGATACATAACCATGAATAATCGCCGCCTTTTTGTTATTGATTCTGCTCATGCATGCACACCATAGTTATGAGGTTATCATCTTAACATCGCGCGATGATTATCATTTTTGATCGCCTCCCGTTACCAAGTATCTACTTAATCTTCTTCTTTTCACTGATAATCACTATTGTATCCGTGTGCTCTGTGCGTTGTGATTTCTGTGTTTATTGTGCAATTGTGTTCTTGTGCTCTTGTGTACGGATCATGGAAGCGTTAGCCAACTTCGCTGCCTTCCGTGACGGACTCCCTCCGGATGTGGGTGAGTTCTTGCGTGTCCGTGGGTTGTCCAATTTTGCTGAATTGCCTTGGCATTCAGTGGAATGTCACCCATTTTACACCCAGATTATTGCTGCCATCGCTGCCACACCTACTACGGAGCAGAGTTGGCCAATTACATCTTTACCATCTCGTGTAGTAATCACCTTATAATCATTTGCTGCAGCATTCCGACTCTCTCCGGAAGGACGAGAGAATGGCCCTAACCTTCCAATTACTACAATGATTCAATTGTTCCCCAGGTACTCTTCAAATGAGTATGCTATACTCTGTCGCCCTGAGCCTGAAAGAACAGCTTTGCAATTTTTAGTAGCCATACTAAACTTGCAGAACGTACATATGGGATTTCCCACCCATTCTACTCGGTGATTGATATGGCTGCTAGAGAGCCTATCAACTTTGCTTCCTATTATTTCCGGCGCATTCACCGTGAATGCGTTACAGTCATTAAGCAGGTTAACAAAGGAGATCTGCCGCATTCCCGTCTTCCGTACATACTCACTTTTTTGTTTCCGACTCTCCAAGTAGCGCAACCACCTCCAAGAGGTCCAATTTTATATCATGAAGAATCTGCCCAGATGCTTGAAGACGACGAAGAAGATGAAGAAGAAATCTTCCAGCTCCTCCGCCAAAAACGAATCCGCATAAGTTTGTCTGACAGTGAAGTGCAAGGGTTTGCCGCTGGAAATAAACCAGAAAAAAATGAAGAAGAAATTTTCCATGACACAGCTACATCGATTCACCATGATTCATCCGCTCAGTCATCTCCAAACCAGCAACAAGATCAGAGTGTTACTGTTGATTTTGAAGACAGATCTTCTAAGGAAGAATCTCAACAGTAGTCCAAACAGGATATGCAAGAAGATCCGCAAATTATTGTTGCAGAAATTTTCCAGGAATTGATTACGGCAGTAGAGTCTGCAACTGCCCAACCTGAAGTAATTACGCAACAACTTAACGAAGCAGCTAATAATCTGCAACCGACTCCTCCACCCGAACCTCCACTTAAACCAATTGTTCCCATTCCACCGATTGTATCTGAAGCACCGGATTCATCATCCTCTTCACCCAATTATTCTCCACCCCATTCCCATCAACTCCTCACAACTTCTTCATCTCAACCACGCCCTCCTCTTCCGGTTCCTTCGATTCCTATGATTTCTGAGCTAGCATCCATGGATCATATGTTGATCCATCTGTCGCAACAACTACCATAGCAGATGAAGGAGATTACTGATAATCTCAAACACGAACTACAACATAAAGTTGATGTTTTAGAAGCGGATATCATTCCGTTACAGGAAGAGGTAGATGCAGTGAAGGCAGAGAATCATAATCTGCACTTCCATATTAAACAATTACAGGCTCGCCTTGGTGAACAGGAAACAGTAACTAGTCAAAGAGATGCTGCATTGGCTGAAGTAACAGCCAAAGATGACTTATTATGTGCTGCTGATGTAGAGTTCCTACAATTGAAATAGTTAATCCAAGATAAGGAAAATGCTCACATAGCAATGGGAAATCGATTAGAAGAGACGCGAGTTCAATTAGATGAAGTTGTGAAGCGAGGACAGGAGATGGCTGATTTGGCTAAGCGGACTAATGAAGAACTCCAACGAGCAGAAGCCCATTTATTTGAATCCAATTCTGCTCTTAAAACACAGATGAATTTGGTAGCTCAACTACAGAAGGAGATACCAGGGATAAGAAGAGAAAGAGATGCTTATTACCGGACAATCCAATTTCAGAATCAAGAATTGGAGAGAAGAGAACAACAACTTGGAGCTCAAGCAGAACGCTTATCACAAATAGATCAACAGATTGCGGATATGAAAGTAAACCATGATGCAGCTCTATCGAATGACTTTTATCTGCAGGAAGCCTTTCTGCAAACACAAGCAAAAATTTTGATGAGCCAAGTTATTGCCACTAGTTTAGTTAGAACTGATGCTCAGTTAATAGAACCAGAGATCTTGAAACAGACGCTAGATTCGTTGAAAAAGAAAATTTCCCGAATGTTTAAATTAGCTAGAACAATGTATCTACAGGGTATAATAGATGAACCATAAGATTTTGTATACCTGCGGATTCAAGTCCACGATGCGTGCCAGTGTAAGCCGCCGGATTGGCAATTGTAAACCTTTTTCTTTTCATATTCTGCACGAGCCGAAAGGTCATTGCATAGAGTTGTATCCATTTATAAATCAATGAAAGGACGCTTCGGTAACAACCAGAAAGATCACCAGACTGTTTGTATGGAAGATACGTCTGTGTAGTTCCGTTGTGTTGTGTTTTGAGAATTCTGAGTAGTATTGTGTTATTTCGCTTTTGCTGATTACATTCACTGGTGTTTAACGTTGTTCCATTAAGTACGCCTTGTGAGTCTGTACTACGGTAATGAATAGTTTCGGCGCTGTATGTTGAGGATGTACCAACCAGAGCGTAATCGGTAAAGTTGTGGAATAGTTAGCAATAGTCTGAGTACAGACAGTGAGACTGTGAGAGAAAGAACCAGAGTTTGGAGAGTAATTCGTATTAACAGAGATTTAAATATTAAGGTGATGTGGTGTGAGTGTTTAATTGGGAAAATCAAGTATAGGGCCTCTGATTATTCAGACCCCTTCCACTCCCAAGAACCCGAAAGAGCTTAAACACATCTCTGACGGCAAAAGCGCGTTTAACAGTACTTTCCTAGGACAATGCATTAACTGAGACAACACACCAACTGCATATGACAAATCAGGCCTAGTTAGAGTTGCATAGATATGACTACCAATGAGACTTTGATACAATTTCATATCCTTAAATTCTTCTCCTCCATATTTTCTCAATTTGTGATTCACCTCCATTGGAGTAGGAGCTACCTTGCAATCATCCATTTTAAACTTGATCAACAAGTTCTTCAAATACCTTCCTTGAGTAACATACACTCCATGTTGAGTATATGAGATCTCCATGCCTAAGAAATATGACAAGTCTCCCAAGTCACTAATCTTGAACTCTTTCTCCATTTTATTCTTTAGTCTTTGTATTGTGGAGAAATTTCACTCCAATACACGGAGCGGAAGTTAGAGAACCTCTTCTAGAATCTGCCTTGTAAGACACATGCTTACTAAAACCTGATTTTGTCACAATTCAGAGATCCAATGGCTTTGAAATTTTATTTACACATATAAGGCTCTCTTAGCTTTCTAACAAGCTAAAGAACACTCCATTTAAAGTTCATTTGACTAGGAAATTGGTTGTGCACAATTAGACTACCTGTCATCTCAAGTTTAGTAGAAAATTGAGGTTCACAAGAAATGCTCCTAGTAACTACTGGAGAATGATCTGACATCGATGTTTGCGATGCAGAGAATATGAGAGATAATCTCTCCAACAAGATATCATATGCATTAATTGCGTAAGTACATAGAGAGATATGACCTTCGCAAGGTGGCTGTGTATAGAAAAGGTATGCGGCTGGAATACCTTTGTGCCTTGTAGCATCCAAATGAGGTACCTTTAGATATTCATTGGTGAGAGAATGACCAGCATATGCTTCTACTCCATCTCCTTGTCATCTCCACAAATTTTCATGTTCAAATGAGCTCCTTATATAGAGCTATAGGCATAGGACGTTTCACCTACCCTTGCATCTTCTCTCACCTCTTGACTTTCCACTTCTTGGCTTTTATCCTTCCATTGCCTTAGATGACTTTTGGTGCTCCACATCACTCCATATGGATAAGGTCATAACTTTTTCGAGTATTCCACTCTCTATTTATATTTTGGCGTTTATATAAGCCATAAATACATTTGCCCTTTTTAATTCAATACTCTACATTAAGGTTATGAGTGTGCCCTTTATAATTTTAGGGTCTAGCATCATTTTGGGCTTACAAAAAATACATAAATGATGAAGAGGTAAATAATGAGAGGTGATTATGTGTCAAGCCTCACAATTGGAGCTTGCACAGGTACCATAGTTTTCAACACTCCCCCTCAAGCTACAATTGGGAGTCCATGCTACTCTCCAATTCTCCTCCTCTTCTTCCTTTTACTTCTTTTGCCCTCCTATCTCCTCCTTTGGTAGGTTGGTGATCTTCCTTCTTTGCTTTGAAGCTTCTTTGACTTCTTTCAACTTCATGCTTGCATCTTTGGCTCTTTGCAAGATCTCTTCATCAATCCCTATCAAGATATGCTTCATACATACATTTGCAATCAAATAGATCACCTTGGCATCATATACCTTTGTTGCTTCACTCTCTTCCTTTTTTTTTGTTGTCCTCTCTTTGTACATTCATGGCTTCATGGCTTCTAGGCTTGCATGCTTTGCTTTGATCCTCCTTTGTCTTTGTATTATCTTTGGCTCTATCTTTGGGTGCACTCTTTGCATCTCCTTTTGATGATGTCATGGTTGTCATGCTTCCTTTTTTCTTCATGCCTTCTTTTGTGCATCATGGCTGCTCCTTGCTTTCTTAACACTCCTTCCATATTGGTGGCTCCTCCTAGTGCTTTGATTTTACCTTTGATGGCTGCTCATACTCTTTCTTTGACTCTCCAAATCTGAAATTTGGTTTTGCTCCACTTTCTCTTCTTTGGACTCTTCTTGGATCTTCCAATCCTTGCAAGCTAACTCCCCCTTGCTTCATAATCTTTTCTTCATTCTTCATGGCTGATTTTAGACCTACAAAATCAACAATGGGCTGATCATACATGAACTCTTTCATGAGTTCCTCTTCATGTGAAGCATTCATAGCTTCCACATCTTCTAAGCTTTCTTCATCACCTACAAAACAACACAAGAAATGTGAATGTGATCAATGGTGCCTCTTGCACGTAACAAGGGTTGCCATTCCTCTTGGGATGGTCTTACTTTCCCTCACATAGGCTTGCCATTCCTCTTTGAATGGTCTTACTTGCCATAGGCTTGCCACTCCTCTTGGGTGGTCTTACTTGCCTCAGCGTTTCACTAGAACTTCACTTGGTCTATGGTGCTTCTTGCACCTAACATAGGCTTGCCCCTCCTCTTGGGATGGTCTTAATTTCCTTCACATTGGCTTCCCACTCCTCTTGGGATTTTCTTACTTGCATTCACATTGGCTTGCTACTCCTCTTGGGATGTTCTTACTTGCCATAGACTTGTCATCTCTTTGCTGGTCTTACTAGCCTCATCCTTTGACAATAAATTCACATGATCTTCGATTAACATAAAGCAACAAAATCCTCTTACATACCAAAAGCTTCATCTCCATAGCTTTCCATTGAGCATGATAGCTCCAAGATTTCCTTTGACATCTCTGCATCTTCTTCAATATCTCTTTGCACATCCATGGGCTCCACTCCCTATGCTCTGAAACCAAAGCTTTGATACCAAAATGTGGAGAAATTTCACTTCAATACACTCCAATACACGTAGTGGAAGTTAGAGAACCTCTTCTAGAATCTGCCCTGTAAGACACATGCTTACT
Source organism: Ceratopteris richardii (assembly GCA_020310875.1). NCBI lineage: Eukaryota > Viridiplantae > Streptophyta > Polypodiopsida > Polypodiales > Pteridaceae > Ceratopteris > Ceratopteris richardii. The sequence goes on along the minus strand of CM035419.1, from coordinate 54,328,411 downwards.
AAAACCTGATTCAGTCACAACTCAAAGATCTAATGGCTTTGAAATTTTGTCACACATAGTAGCTCTCATAGCTTTCTAACAAGCTAAAGAACACTCCATTTAGAGTTCATTTGACTAGGCAACTGATTGCACAAAGTTAGACTACCTATCATCTCAGGTTTAGTAGAAAACTGAGGTTCACAAGAAATGCTCCTAGTAACTACTGGAGAATGATCTGATAGAGATGTTTGAGATGCAAAGAGTATGAGAGATAAAATTTCCAACAAAATATCATATGCATTAATTGGATAAGTACATAGAGAGATATGTCCTTCACAAGGTGGCTATGTATAGAAAAGATATGCGGCTGGAATACCTTTGTGCCTTGTAGCATCCAAATGAGGTACCTTCTGATATTTATTGGTGAGAGAATGACCAGCATATGCTTCTACTCCATCTCCTTGTCATCTCCACAACTTTCCAATGAGCATGATCGCTCCAAGATTTCCTTTGTCATCTCTGCATATTCTTCAAGATCCCTTTATGCATTCATGGGCTCCACTCCCATTGCTCTGCAAACAAAGATTTGATACCAAAATGTGGAGAAAAGTCACTCCAATACATAGCGCAAGTTAGAGAAACTCTTCTAGAATCTACCCTGTAAGACACATGCTTACTAAAACCTGATTTAGTCACAACTCAGAGATGCAATGGCTCTGAAATTTTGTCCACACATAGTGGACTCTCTTAACTTTCTAACAAGCTAAAGAACACTCCATTTAGAGTTCATTTGACTAGGCAAGTGATTGCGCAAAGTTAGACTACCTATCATCTCAAGTTTAGTAGAAAACTCAGGTTCACAAGAAATGCTCTCAGTAACTACTGGAGAATGATGTGACAAAGATGTCTGCGATATAGAGATTATGAGAGATAAGCTTTCCAACAAGATATGATATGCATTAATTGGATAAGTACATAGAGAGATATGACCTTCACAAGGTGGCTGTGTATAGAAAAGGTATGCGGCTGGAATACCTTTGTGCATTGTAGCATCCAAATGAGGTATCTTCTGATATTCATTGGTGAGAGAATGACCAACATATACTTCTACTCCATCTCCTTATCATCTCCACAACTTTCCAATGAGTATGATAGCTCCAAGCTTTCCTTTTTCATCTCTGCATATTCTTCAAGATCCCTTTATGCATTCATGGGTTCCACTCCCATTGCTCTCCAAACAAAGCTTTGATACCAAAATGTGGAGAAATTTCACTTCAATACACATAGCAAAAGTTAGAGAACCTCTTCTAGAATCTGCCCGGTAAGACACATGCTTACTAAAACCTGATTCAGTCACAACTCAGAGATGCAATAGCTCTGAAATTTTCTCCACACATAGTAGACTCTCGTAGATTTCTAACAAGCTAGAGAACACTCAATTTAGAGGTCATCTGACTAGGAAACTAATTGCGCAAAGTTAGACTACCTGTCATCTTAGGTTTAGTAGAAAACTGAGGTGCTTAAGAAATGCTTCCAATAACTACTGGAGAATGATCTGACAAAGATATTTGAAATGCAAAGAGTATGAGAGATAAGCTTTCTAATAAGATATGATATGCATTAATTGGATAAGTACATAGAGAGATATGACCTTCACAAGGTGTCTGTGTATAGAAAAGGTATGCAGCTAGAATACCTTTGTGCCTTGTAGCACCCAAATGAGGTACCTTCTAATATTCATTGGTGAGAGAATGACCAGCATATGCTTCTACTCCATCTCCTTGTCATCGCCACAAATTTTCGCGTTCAAATGAGCTCCTTATATAGAGCTATAGGCATAGGTCATTTCACCTACTCCTTCATCTTCTCTCACCTCTTGACTTTCGACTTCTTGGCTTTTGTCCTTCCATTGCCTTGGATGACTTTTGGTGCTCCACATCACTCCATATGGATAAGGTCACAAATTTTTCTAGTATTCCATCTCTCTATTTATATTTTGGCATTTATATAAGCCATAAATACATTTGCTCTTTTTAATTCAACACTCTACATTAAGATTACGAGTGTGCCCTTTATATTTTTAGGGTCTAGCATCATTTTAATTCAACACTCTACATTAAGATTATGAGTGTGCCCTTTATATTTTTAGGGTCTAGCATCATTTTGGGCTTACAAAAAATACATAAATGATGAAGAGGTAAATAATGAGAGGTGATTATATGTCAAGCCTCACAATTGGAGCTTGCACAAGTACCATAATTTTCAACATGTATGCCTTTCTCATCTGTACCTATAAGGATTATATCATCAACATATATGCACATGTAAATGAACCCATCATCACTTGCTTTGACAAGCAAGCTACTATATGCTTTAGATACTTGGAAACCAAGTTCCTTCAAGAACTTTACAAGTCAATAATTCCATGTCCTTGGGGCTTGCTTCAAACCATACAAAGCTCTCTTGAGCTTACATACATGATCTGGATACCTTTTATCTCTGAATCCTTCTGGTTGCTCCATGAAAACATCATCTGAAATATAACCATTAAGAAAAGCATTCTTCACATCTAATTGACATAATTTCCAACCTTTACATGCAGTACTGGCTATGAGTGTCTTGATGGTTGTCATCTTTGCCACAGGACTATAGGTCTCATCATAATCTATTCCATATGTATGAGCAAACCCTTTCACAACAAGTCTAGCTTTATACCTAGACACACTTCCATCTGCATACCTCTTTGTCTTATAGACCCATTTGCTTCCAATAATCTTCTGACTATTTGGTTTAGGAACCAAATCCCAAGTCTCAATTTCTATCAATGCATCATACTCTTCCTGCATAGCTTTCTCCCAATTTTCCTTACCTTTTGCCTCTTCATATGTAGAAGAGTCTTCATTTGCTTTCACCATATAAGCATAATCTTTAGTAGCCAAAAAAGGAGTGTCATAGCTATACCTTGTAGATTGCCATTTATGTCTTGATGACCTTCTGAGTTCTCCACTTCTTGAAGTTTCTGGTTCATCACTTTCTAGATCAAACCTTGGCACTTCTTCAACTTCAACCTGTACTTCATTATTCTCTTCTTCATCAAATATCTGAACCTTTGATTTACCTTTCTTCTGATGCAAAACTTCTTCATCATATGCATGAATATTGATTGTACTTGCATACCAAGTACTTTTCTCATCAAATGTAACATCATTAGACACAAGGAATTGTTTTGTGGTTGGACTTCACAACCTATAACCCATCTTCTTATCATCATAGCCAATGAAAAACATACTTTTCTGCCTTAGGTTCCAATTTATGCTTCAATTGAAATGGAACATATGCATAGGCTAAACAACTAAAAACTTTGCAATGATCTAAGGTAGGTCTCTTACCCACCATGCCTCATATGGTGTTATACCCTGCAAAGCTTTACATGGTAACCTATTGATCAAATATGTAGTTGTATTTACAGCCTCAGCCCACAAATAATTTAGGAAATTTTTCTCCTTCATCATGGATCTTGCAAACTCAACAAGAGTTCTATTTCTCCTTTCTACTACACCATTTTGTTGAGGAGAGTACCTGCAAGTAACTTCCCTTTTTATACCTGCATTCCATAAGTAATCACTGAAATCATTAGAGAAATACTCTCCCCCTCCATCTGACCTTAGTCTCTTCAACTTTTGACCTGTAATTCTTTTTGCATACACATGATAATCCTTGAATGTATTAAATATATCTGATTTATCTTTGATCACATAGATAGTGATCCACCTAGTAGCATCATCAACATAAATCACATATTATCTTGAACCATTGATACTGAAATCCTTTGATGGTCCCCACAGATAAATGGCAAAAGAATGGAAGGTTGAATGGAGGCAACCAAAGGAGCCAAAATAACTATGTGAGTACATCAAGTGAAGGAGATAAGCAAACCATGCTTGCCATGAAGCATGAGTACAACAACGTGAGAAGTGATGATAAACAATGGTTTATAGATTCAGGTTGCAGAAACCATATGACATGCCAAGGAGATTTATTCACAAAGCTACAAGCTCCAAGTGGAAAAGGATGTGTGGAGACTGGTGATGAAACTCAACATGCAATTGACCATGTTGGAGATATCAAGCTTGGAGATAAGAAGGTATTGACTGATGTTCTTCATGTTCCTACTATTGCAAAGAATTTGATTTCAATAGGACAACTGGTAGAGAAAGGATATCATGTTATCTTCAATAAAAAAGGTTTCTTTATAAATAATTAAAAAGAAGGACTCAAGGTCATTGCTCAAGGAAGGAAAGAAGGCAGGATGTTCACTTTGGACATTCAACAACCACATGGAAAGGTGATGTATATTTAGTTTGGAAACAAGAGGATTGCTGAAATAGATTTGTGGCACAAAAGGTTTGGGCATATCAACATTCCCAAGCTCAAGGACATGAGCAACCATGAAGTGGTAAGAGGTCTTCCAAGGTTCAATGATGATGGACTACATGAGTTTTGTGAAGCATGCCGACTATGAAAGCAAATCCGACAACCACTCAAGAAAAGTAACTATGTGGCAAGGAATGTCCTCGACTTGATACACATGGATGTATGGGGACTGTAACTGTTGGTGCAGACCAATCACCAATTGAAGATTTGAAGGACAAAGGATGGAGATGAGATCAAGTTTTGAAGCAAAGAAGATGGATACATTCACAGAGTGAAAGACATGTACACATATGTACATTAGTTAAGACATAGGTTACTTATACTTATGCTTTGATATAAGTCTGTACATAATTGCCTATAAATACTTTTGAAAATGTCGGGGCAAGTAGAGAAGACAAGGAGAGACAATAGGAGATCATGAGATTAGTGTATTGAGTAGTAGAAAATGTCATTAGACATGTGTGAAGTGAGTTGAACTCTCTATCCTCACTCAGTTGTAAATTTTTGAGAAATAGAAGGAAAAATTGCGCCCGATGTTTCTGTGTTTTTTCCCTGTGTGATAGATCTTTTGTGAATTCCTTTTGGAGATATCTAAGTCCATAGTTAATCAATCTATGGCTAGAGTTTGAGAGTCTAATTGTGATCAGGCTAAGAGAATTGTGTGTAGGAACATTTACATGTGAGAAAGTACTCACTGGTTCCTGAAACAGGCGCAAATTTTGATCTTAATGATTTGATCATTTCTCACTCCACAGTGTAAAGTTTTGTGCAAGTAAGCACTTAATCTTTAAGTTGGAAGGTAAGCTACTCGTGGATAAAAGAATTTGCTTAAACGGGTTTTATACTGAGAGAATTAAAGTTAAGAAGTTAGGGGTGTCCAAATCGACTTCTCAAAAGTGCAGATTTAGACATAGCTGACTTGGTAAGTAGATTTCTCAAGATCTACTAAACCTTTTGAAGTAATTCGACTTGGAGAAGGTGCGCAATCTTTAGGCGACACTTTGTGCAAAGTTTCATAAAAAACTTTACACATTTACTTAGTCAATGAGCAAGATCTATGCAGCAGACTTTTTGAGGAAATTCCTTCTTCAGAGTTTAGTCAAGAAATTGATATTTGGTCATTGATAGCTTAAATTGGTGAAGGTTTTGACTTAATCTTGATATAGAGGTGCTCTAAATTCAAGAGTAGGTTGTTCTTTTGGAGATTAACACTCTCCATCAGTGGTATCAGAGCAAGAAACATCAAAATCAAGGAAAGGAGGATCCCGACTGCTGCAGATTCAAGAAATTCAACAACTGAAGAACTAAAAGGTGAAAGCTTGAAGGCAAAGCTTGAGGAAGAGACCATACGACATCAAGAAAGACAAGAGGACTCTAATTTGAAGTAAAGGTACATATATTATTCATAAAGCTTGAAGATTTCAATACACAGGTGGACACAAGATGGGAGATTCTCTACAGATAGAGAAATTGGATAGGGAAAACTATCCTGCATGGTCAATGAGGATGGAAGCTCATCTTATGAGCAAAGATTTAATAGCTTACATCATAGGAGAAGAAGAGAAACCACAGTTCAGAGATCCTAGTGTTCCAACTAGGGAAGAGTTAGCAGATTTGAAAAATTGGATGAAGAAAGATGCTCAAGCTAGGAGCATTATATATATGGCAGTCAATGATTACTTGTTACCTCATATTCGAGGTCTTGAAAGTGCAACTGATATTTGGAATGCTTTGGAGGAGCATTTCCAGAATACTACTAAGTCAAGGAAGGCATCCTTATGGGCAGAGTTTACCACCTTTAAGAAGAAGGCTTCTCAATCCATTTCAGACTATGTGACAAGAATGAAAGATATTGCAGATGCTTTAGGAGCTGTTGATGAAGACATTGAGGAGGATAAATTGGTAAGGCAAATCCTTACAGGTTTGAGAGGTGATGACAAATGGAAGCCATTCATTTTGTCTACAGAATTATCACTTGATCATTTCACTCCTGATGTAAATCAGTTGCTAGGTCATATGCTAACATTTGAGCAGGATGTTAAAGGAGATGGTGAAAAAAGTACAGGTCATGCAATGTACTCAAAGGACAAGAAGAAAGCTAACAAAGGAATGCAACAAGCAGGTGAAGATGAAGGTACAACTAGTCAAGCCAACTTCCTAAGAGGTAGAGGAGGTGGCAAAGGTAGAGGAAGAGGCAGAAACAACAAAGATGGAGGCAAAGCTTGTTGGATTTGTGGTAAGACAAATCATTTAGCTAATGATTGTTGGCATAATAATCAGAGTAATGGTGGATATAATCAGAACTATAATACAAGAGGAAGAAGTGGCAGAAATCAAAGAGGTAATTTCAGAGGCAGAGGTAGTAGGGGTTACTTTGGAAGAAATGCAGCTAGAGGTTTCCAAAGTCAACAATATAACAACACCTATTACAATTATGCTTCAGATCAAAAGGAAGATTCAACATTGATAATGAATGCAACTTGTGAAAGGCAGAATGAAGATCAAAGAGTCTTCTACATTGATTCAGGGTGTAGCAATCACCTGAGTGGTAATATAGCCTTGATGACTGATTTGGAAAATAAGGTATCTAATCATGTTGTTCAAACAGGTGACAATACAAAGCACAATGTGAAGTCAATTGGATCAGTGAAGGCCAAGGATGGTAGCACCTTATTGAGTAAGGTCTTGTATGTTCCTACAATTCCTAAGAATTTGATAAGTGTAGGACAAATTGTGGAAAAAGGTTATGAAGTAAGTTTCACTAATGAAGGAGTGTTTGTGGAAGACCCTAGCAATGGGTATAAACAAATTGTTTCAGGGAAGAAAGAAGGAAGATTGTTCACATTGAAAATTCAAGGTAATATTGGTCATGCCATATTCACATATGGAGGACATAAGATTTCTGAGTTAGATCTTTGGCACAAGAGGCTTGGACATTTCAATGAAAGAGGTATTAAAGACATGATTAACAATGGTTCAGTGCTTGGTTTGCCTAATGTTGCAGGTCAACATATGACATACAGATGTGAGGCATGTCAATTAGGTAAGGCTCATAAGCTTTCCTACTCCAAGCATGGTTTTATGTACTCAGAGAAGCTTGAGTTGATACATACAAATGTGTGGGGACCATCAAAGGATTTCAGTATAAATGGGTCAAGATATTATGTGATTTATGTTGATGATGCTACTAGATGGATCACTATTTATGTGATCAAAGATAAGTCAGAAGTGTTTAATACATTTAAACACTATCATGCATATGCAGAAAGAATTACAGGACATAAGTTGAAAAGACTAAGGTCAGATGGAGGGGGAGAGTATTTCTCTAATGAATTCAGTAATTACTTGTGGGATGCAGGTATAAAAAGGGAAGTTACTTGCAGGTACTCTCCTCAACAAAATGGTGTAGCAGAAAGGAGAAATAGAACTTTTGTTGAGTTTGCAAGGTCCATGATGAAGGAGAAAAATTGCCCTAATTATTTGTGGGCTGAGGCTGTAAATACAGCTACTTATTTGGTCAATAGGTTACCATGTAAAGCTTTGCAGGGAATGACACCTTATGAGGCATGGTGGGGTAAGAGACCTACACTAGACCATTGCAAAGTATTTGGATGTTTGGCCTATGCATATGTGCCATCACAATTAAGGCACAAATTGGAACCTAAAGTTGAAAAATATGTGTTTATTAATTACGATGATAAGCAGATGGGATACAGGTTGTGGAATCCATCCACAAAACATTTTCTTGTATCAAAAGATGTTACATTTGATGAGCAAGGTACTTGGTATGCAGGTACTATCAATATTAATACAGATGATGAAGAGGTTGTGAGCCAAAGGAAAGGTAATTCAAAGGTTCAAATAATTGATGAAGAAGAGAATAATGAAGTGCAGGTTGAAGTGGAAGAAACACCTAGGTTTGATCCTGAATATGAAGAACCAGAAACCTCAAGAAGTGGAGAACTTAGGAGGTCTACAAGGAACAAATGGCAACCTACAAGGTATAGCTATGATACTTCATTTCTGGCTACCAAAGTTTATGCTTACATGATTAAAACAGATGAAGACCCTTCTACATATGAAGAGGCAAAAGGTAAAGAAAATTGGGAGAAAGCTATGCAGGAAGAATATGATGCATTATTGGAGAATCAAACATGGGATTTGGTTCCAAAACCAAATAGCCAGAAGATCATTGGATGTAAGTGGGTTTATAAGACAAAAAGATTTGCAGATGGAAGTGTGTCTAGGTACAAAGCTAGACTTGTTGTCAAAGGGTTTGCTCAGACATATGGTGTTGACTATGATGAGACTTATAGTCCTGTGGCAAAGATGACAACCATCAGGACACTTATAGCAATTGCTCCATGTAAAGGTTGGAAATTGTGTCAATTAGATGTGAAAAATGCTTTTTTGAATGGTTATATTTCAGATGATGTATTCATGGAGCAACCTCAAGGGTTCAGAGATAAAAGGTATCTAGATCATGTGTGCAAGCTTAAGAGAGCTTTATATGGCTTGAAGCAGGCCCCAAGGGCATGGAATTATAGACTTGTAAAGTTCTTGAAAGAACTTGGATTTCAGGTGTCTAAAGCAGATAGTAGCTTGCTTGTCAAAGCAAGTGATAATGGTTTCATATACATGTGCATATATGTTGATGATATAATCCTTACAGGTACAGATGAGGAAGGAATACAAAGACTAAAGAAGCAAATGGAAAAGGAGTTCAAAATAAGTGACTTGGGAGACTTGTCATACTTCTTGGGCATGGAGATTACATATACTCAACATGGAGTATTTGTGACCCAAGAAAGGTATTTGAAGAACTTGTTAATCAAGTTTAAAATGGATGATTGCAGGGTAGCACCTACACCAATGGAGGTGAATCACAAATTGAGTAAATTTGGAGGTGAAGAATTCAAGGACATGAGACAATATCAGAGTTTGGTTGGTAGTCTTATCTATGCTACTTTAACTAGACCTGATTTATCATATGCAGTAGGGGTTTTGTCTCAATTCATGCATTGTCCTAGGAAAGAGCATTGGATTGCAGGTCAAAGAGTGTTGAGGTACATTAAGGGTACACTCAAAGAAGGTTTGTATTATGGGTTTACATCAGATACAAACATCAAGATCTATAGTGATGCAGATTGGGCAGGTAATCCAGATGATAGAAGATCAACTTATGGATACATGTGTTATGTGGGAGATAAGTTAATCTCCTGGTGCTCAAAGAAGCAACATACAGTTGCTTTGTCATCTACAGAAGCAGAGTACAAAGGCATGGTTGAAGCTGCAAAAGAAGTGATATGGCTTAAAACTCTAATGAAGAGTTTTGACACTATACAGAACATACCTATCATTTATGGTGATAACATGAGTTCATTATATCTAGCTGCTAATCCTGTTTTTCATGCCAGGACTAAACACATTGAGATACAGTATCACTTTCTAAGGGAGAAGGTGATGGATAAGGAGATTGAAGTCATACATACTTCAACAAAAGATCAGATAGCTGATATGCTTACAAAGAGCTTGGATGGACCAAAGCTACAGAAATTTAAAGACATGGCAGGTATAAAGAAGATAAGAGAAACCTCAATTGATGATTGAGGGGGAGCTGTTGGTGCAGACCAATCACCAATTGAAGATTTTAAGGACAAAGGATGGAGATGAGATCAAGTTTTGAAGCAAAGAAGATTCACAGAGTGAAAGACATGTACACATATGTACATTAGTTAAGACATAGGTTACTTATACTTATGCTTTGATATAAGTCTGTACATAATTGCCTATAAATACTTTTGAAAATGTCGGGGCAAGTAGAGAAGACAAGGAGAGACAATAGGAGATCATGAGATTAGTGTATTGAGTAGTAGAAATGTCATTAGACATGTGTGAAGTGAGTTGAACTCTCTATCCTCACTTAGTTGTAAATTTTTGAGAAATAGAAGGAAAAATTGCGCCCGATGTTTCTGTGTTTTTTCCCTGTGTGATAGATCTTTTGTGAATTCCTTTTGGAGATATCTAAGTCCATAGTTAATCAATCTATGGCTAGAGTTTGAGAGTCTAATTGTGATCAGGCTAAGAGAATTGTGTGTAGGAACATTTACATGTGAGAAAGTACTCACTGGTTCCTGAAACAGGTGCAAATTTTGATCTTAATGATTTGATCATTTCTCACTCCACAGTGTAAAGTTTTGTGCAAGTAAGCACTTAATCTTTAAGTTGGAAGGTAAGCTACTTGTGGCTAAAAGCATTTGCTTAAACGGGTTTTATACTGAGAGAATTAAAGTTAAGAAGTTAGGGGTGTCCAAATCGACTTCTGAGAAGTGCAGATTTAGACATAGCTGACTTGGTAAGTAGATTTCTCAAGATCTACTGAACCTTTTGAAGTAATTCGACTTGGAGAAGGTGCGGAATCTTTAGGCGACACCTTGTGCAAAGTTTCATCAGAAACTTTACACATTTACTCAGTCAATGAGCAAGATCTATGCAACAAACTTTCTGAGGAAATTCCTTCTTCACAGTTTAGTCAAGAAATTGATATTTGGTCATTGATAGCTTAAATTGGTGAAGGTTTTGACTTACTCTTGATATAGAGGTGTTCTAAATTCAAGAGTAGGTTGTTCTTTTGGAATTAGCACTCTCCATCAGTCACAACAACCATCGGTGGCTGGTAATAGATATTTTGTGACTTTTATTGATGACCATTCAAGAAAAATATGGATGTTCTGCATAAAACAAAAATCAGATGTGGTCTCCATGTTCAAGGGATTTAAAGCACAAGTAGAAAAGGAAACAAGGCACAACATAAAGACCTTGAGGTTTAATGGGGGAGCATAATATTTCTCCAAAGAATTTTGAGATTTTCTTTATGAAAATGGCATCAAACGATAATTTACATGTAGGCACACACCTCAACAGAATGGAATAGCTGAAAGGAAAAATAGACATATCACAGAAGTTGCAAGATGCATGCTCAACGAGATGATGGTGCCACTAAACTATTGGGCTGAAACATCTAGTATGGCTGTTTATTTGATGAACAAGTGCACAACTGTTGGAGTGCATAATTTAACTCCGAAGGAGGAGGTTCATTCCGGTAAGAAACCTAACCTTACACATCTCAAAGTAGTATCAAGACTCGATAGAAATAGAGAGGAAACCCTGAGTGTTTCAACCTTACCTAATTACATGGGAGAATACGAAAAGGAGTCTATAATAATACGAGCACCCACAGTACATGGAAAAGGAAAAGGAAACTCAAAAAAGAGTTCACACAGTCTAACGGAACTAAAGAAAACAAAAGTACAATGCAAATTGACTGTGGAAGAGTTACTTCAACTTAAGCCACAATTATGGAGACAATTAGTGAGCCAATTAGAATTAGAGCCAGAGAAGGAAGAAAAGGAATGAAGGGGAAAAGGAAACACTTCTAAAATACAAATCCCAGTTTATAAAGTGGGAGATTTTAGTGAAGGAAACGAAGGTAATACGTGTCTAGCTGTCACTTACAATGGGTACATGACCAAGGCTATCCTAGACACGGAGCCGGGGTAGGAATTGCCACCAAGGAGATTTGGGAGAAATGGGGAAAGCCTGCCTTACGACCCACACGCATGAAGCTCCAATTAGCAAACAGTCATGTGGAGAAACCCCTAGGAATATTGGAAAGAATCAAATTAACCACCTGTGGAGTAGAATTTGAACACACATTAGCCATTTATAAGTTCGAGAAAGCTAACAACTACGAAATGATATTAGGATGACCCTTCATGAGACAAATGCGGGTAGTGCAAGATTGGGGAAGAGATTCGTTATACCTACAACATCAAGGAAATACAACCAAGATCAACTTGCATACGTTTTCCTACAGAGACGTCCCTCCACTACAATGGAATCCCATACACAAGGAGGAAGATGACCTATCCATTCATAGTGCTGGATCGAGTGATCAATCATGGATGCATGAGGACGCTCAGTTATGGATGTGCAAGGAAGCCAAGATAGAGGAGAGTAAAAGACAATTGTGGCCAATAGGACATCCTAACTACCGCCCAGTAGAGGACCCAAGGTACATGCCTCAAATCTTTCTGGATGAGACCTTTGAACTGCATGGATGGATGGAAATCCTAGCAACCTTAGATGTGTGCGTGAATGAGGAAGTTCTAACAATGAACAAGTGCATAGATGAGGAAGGTTATGATGTAAGTCTTTATATGGTGGTCCTTCAAGAAGTGGAAGAAGGGGAAATCGTGGAAAAAGAATGGAAAGAGGAATATGAGAGTATAGAAATGGAACCAGAATTCGACTCCGAAGAGAGTTACCTAGACACCATTCAAAGCAAAGAGGGACAAGAACCAACAAAGATCTTAGCAATCGAAGCTTCTTCCATGGTACAAAAGCAGGTGGAAGACATGAGTAAGACAGAACCGGACCCAGATCTTTTCGAAGTCCTTGAACATTTCAAAAGATATGAAGTAGAAGAGAGAAAGGTAGCCATTCAAATGCCTAAACGAGAGGCTAGAGACGGAGAAGCATACGACAACAAAGAACAAACAAAAAAAATTGTAGTAACAGTGGAAGACGGAGAAGAGCGATGCACATACATAGGCAAAGATGTATCAGAAGAGGAGGAAGAAGAACTCATACAACTGATCCAAGAATATCGAGACGTATTCGCATGGACATATAAGGATCTCAAGGGCGTGGAACCTTCGATTTGTTCTCATAGGATACCAATGACGGCAGATGCAAAACCATCAAAACAACGCCCATATACATATAACGAGGTCTACGTTGCTAAAATTAAGGAAGAAATAGACAAACTATTAGCAGCAGGATTCATATACGAGATAGAACACACCGAGTGGGTATCGCCATTAGTAGTTGTGCCTAAGAAAAATGGAAAATTGAGGGTGTGCATTAACTTGAAAAAAGTCAATGTAGCCACCATACGTGATAGCTACCCATTACCCATCACGGACCATCTATTGGAAAGAGTAGCAGGAAAGGAAGTCTATAGCTTCTTAGATGGATTCTCCGGATACAACCAAGTAGCTATTGCTACTGAGGATCAACATAAGACCGCATTCGCGACCGAATGGGGAGTTTATGCTTTCAGAGTGATGCCTTTTGGACTCACTAATGCACCTGCTACTTTCCAACGATTGATGTGTCATGTTTTCAAGGAATTTCTGAAAAAAAGCATGGAAGTATACGTAGATGACCTATGTACATACTTGAATTGACGAGATCATATTCCCGAGTTGAGAAGAATATTTAATAAGTGCCGCCAGTATCGAGTTTGCCTAAACCTAGAAAAATGTGTCTTCATGGTGAGACAAGGAAAGATCCTAGGACACATAGTCTCTCGAAATGGAATATCCACGGATGAGGATAAGATTAAGGTCATCTTAGAACTTCCTAGACCAAAGAATGCGAAAGAGGTGCAGGCATTTATGGGACATTGTGGATATTATCGTCGATTTATCCACATGTATGTCGTAATCGCCAAACCCTTGTATGGTCTCTTAACTCAGTTCACCTGGACAGAAGAGTGCGAAAAGGCATTCAATGAGCTGAAAAAGAGGCATAGCACGGCCCCAATTCTGAAAACGCCCAATTGGAACAAGCCTTTTCATATTCATGTTGATGCATCTAATTATGCAATAGGGTGTATCTTAGCCCAACCAGCTGATGAAGGAAAGCTAGATCATCCAATTGCCTATGCGACTAGAAGGATTAGGAATGGTCTACACAGTAAAGAAATTTAGACACTATCTTTTAGCCAACAAATTCAAGTTTTTCATAGACCATCAGGCTTTACTGTACTTAGTCAATAAACCTTGTAACACGGGAAGATTAGTAAGATGGTTCTTACTGTTAATGGAGTTCGACTTTGAAGTGGTAGTAACAAAAGGAAAAACGCATGTAAGAGCAGACCACCTTTCTAGGTTAACCCACGGAGAACCGCCAAGTGGAGTACCCGATGATCTACCTGACACCTATTTGTTTAATCTGGAAGTTTGTCCAAAATGGGTAGAGAAATTAATTCCTATACTCACTCATGGTCCACAACACTCCATCAATAAGGAAAGCAAGAAGGAACTTTTACAATCAAGGAACTTGCATATCATTACGGGAAGCGTGTACTATAAGGAACCCAACGGGGTATTGCTAAGATGTGTCGAGGAAGATGAACAAACGAAACAAATAAAACAAGCACATGTGAACATATCGAGAACACACCAAGGGACTCATGGAACTATCAGGGAATTAAAGAGGTTAGGAGTATACTGGCCGGAGATGCCCAAAAATGTGCACGACTACGTAAGTAATTGTGCAGAATGTCAGGAGACAAGCCCCGAGGATCATACGTCCCTACCTTTCTCAACCATAGCACCCAATTGGAATCAAACTTTAGTAAAATTTCTCAGGACAAGAGAACATGAGGAAGGAGTTAGCTTGACTAGAAAATGATCCTTAGAAGAAATGAGCAAGGATTATGTTCTCATAGAAAGAAACTTGTATAGAAGGGGAGAAGACAACCAATTAGGATTATGTGTTCTTGAAGGAGAATATCTACCCATATTAGAGATGGCACATGCAGGTGCAGCAGGAGGTCATTTTTTAGCTGAGAGAATTGTCAAAATGATCCTCTTCACCGGCTTGTGGTGGCCAACTCTACATATGGACACAGAAACATATGTACGAAGCTGTGAGACATGCCAGAGAGCTAAATACCCAATTCGGAGAGATGACATGCCTCTAAGACCCATGGTTTGTGCTAGAGCATTCTCGAAATGGGGTATTGACTTCATAGGACCCATCAACCCACCAGCCAGAGGATCACATGCTGAGTACATCATAGTAGCCACAGATTACTTGACCAAATGGGTAGAAGCAAAAGCTATGAGAAAGAACGATGCTCAAACCACTGCTAAATTCCTTTTTGAGCATATATTCACCCGTTTCGGATTACCAATTGAGATTGTGAGTGACCGAGGAACGCACTTCCTTAATGAAGTAATAGAATCCCTAATGAATGAATTCCTAGTGATTCATAAAAAATCAGCCCCATACCATCCCCAAGCCAATGGTCAAGCGGAAAGTTCCAATAAGGTATTATGCACGGTATTGACAAAGATTGTCAATAATGGGAGGTCTGACTGGGACAAACAATTGCATCATGCAATTTGGCCCTTCCGAGTCGCTTACAAGACCGTCATTGGAACTACCCCATTCAATTTAGTGTACGGGCAGAGTGCAATTTTTCCAATTGATTTTTTAATCCCAACATTGAAAGTGGCCCAACAGTATGAATGGAATGGACACGAATTATCCTAGCAACTAGACCAATTAGAGAAACTGCACGAAACTAGGTTACAAGCAGTAGCAGGAATCTACGCAGCCAAGAGAAGACAAAAGGCATACTATGATGCACATATAAAAGACAAAGGACTTAAAGAAGGAGACTTAGTCCTAGTTTACACCTTAAAAAAACATGCCAAGAAGTTACAAAAGTGCGGATATGGATCTTTGATAATCAATAGGATCTCTTCTAGTGGAGCAGTTAATCTAGCCACTCTAGATGGAGACATTCTTCCTAACTGCATAAGTGGATGTAGAGTTAAAGGATTCATGGAGCCCTTGACTGATCAAATGTTAACACGTTTAGTAGGTGCTCAAAATAGGAAGAAAGAGGAGGAACGGATTAGAGAGGAGGCTCGACAAGAAGCCCTAGAACGCATCAAGAAAAGGAAAGAATGGATTAGGCAAAGAGATGAACGGTATCTCCAAGGAGAAGAACTTGTCCCTATGGCTAACTACCAAGTCCATACATCTGATGCAAATAGTGCTCAGAGGTCACAACCTTACCTAAACCTAGGGATTGGAACGAGTGAGTACAAATTGATATATGCCTTGATAGGCTCAGGAGCAGGACTTAGTTGCATATGTAATACGGTCAGAAAAGATCTGCAAATAATTATGAGTCCCACAAAAGCCCAATTGAGAGGAATTGGAGGTCAAACCCTAGAATGCATTGGAACAACAATAGTATCCCTCCACCTAGGAAATTCTTCCATGGAACAACGAGTTTTAGTGTGCCGAGATGAGGATTTAATAGAAGATTTAATCCTAGGACAGGATTGGATCATTGAGAATGAAGTGACCATCAACTTAGGTCAAGGCTATGTTTCAGCCAAAATAGGACACAAGGAAATTTTTAGCTTATTAGGAGAGAAGCCTTTACTTAAACCTACAACCATCGAGAGTGCGGAAGAGAGAAGGCATCAGAAACCTACCTAGAAGAAGCAGAAAGTTCAAACCCTAGGAGACCCGAGGAAGAGGTGAAATCACCTCCTTCAGCTGATGAACAGCCAGACATTAAGGAAACCAACTCTCATGGAGCTTCTCACCTAGCCAAAGGATCCCCAATATGGAATCCACCACTCAGATACTTACATCAAGGAACGGTCAAATACAAATGGGTACGCAAGGATCTGGTGCAAAAAGAGAAGACGTCAGCATCAACTCACAAGGAGAAAATAGAAATCAAAAAGTCAGTTTCACTAAAGCCTCAACCAAAAAGACTCTTGCAAGTATGGCTCCCCAAGCCTTTGATTGATGCTCAGAAAGAACGACAGCAAATATGGATCCCCAAGAAGGTCAGGCAGACCGCCAAGCAAGAGCTAAGAAATTTGGAGGATACACTACTTTGAAACAGTCGAACAACAAAGCAAAGATAGACTCATCCTAAAAACATGAAGAGCAACAACTCTATTGCTCAGCTACCCAAAGATACAAAGAGAACACAAGAAGATCGATGGACCAGAGAAAAGACTCGGGACATCATGACAACAAAATGGATTTGGAAACCCAAGCAACTGCAAGGAGTGAACCATCGAGACGACAAAGATTCCAATTGCACTCATGAAGTGTCAAATGCACCTAAAGTATGCACAATAGGGTCACAGTACGAGGCCAAGCATTCGGCACATGATGTACATTATGAAATTAGTGGTGCACATTCTCCAATTGAGATTAGGTCATAGCTTCAACTCTCTTAGGAATGGACATACTATGTAAATAAATCAATGCTTCGGCTACACTAATATTTGTTTTCTTTCAGGAAAAGAAATAAAAAGAGGCGGTAAGAGATCTCACTTGTAAAAAACCAAGGGAAACGGAGTGATGAAACGACCACAACTCACTACAATGCACTATACAAGTTGCTATACTTTCCATTGAAGCTAATGCACTTTTCCTTACAAGTGGAGATGGCTTCTAAAGATTCTGAAGCAACAGTACAAGAGGAAGTATTGGAATTTCCACTCCAGAGTATCACCAAAGCAAAGGGACATTGGTTCAGAGAAGATCAATTGGCTGGGGAGTATCTTTTCTTGGCAAATATAAAAATAATGGATACAGATCATCAATTTCCGATCGTGTCCCAAGACTTCAGAATTTTGCATGAACTCCCATCTACCATTGCCATTATGAAGAAAGCAGGCATTCATAAATATTTTGAATTACCAATCTATAAGCCCGACTTTCACAGGTGCACACAGGTCATGAACACATTACAGCCAGCACTGCATGATCCATTGGTGCCGGAGGCTAGAGTGATGGATAAAATAGGTGAATGGGTTGTTGTTCAGTTTACACATGATCTGATCAAGGAAGCCTTTGAATGGGAAAAAGATGGACACACGGTCTTGAAAGAAGAGAGTCGAGGGGCAAAAACGAGAACGTTCATTGACATTAACAGAGCCGATATAGAAGAGGAAGTCAGACTTATTCACCAGCATTTCTTCTTCCCAAATATGCATAGATACACGACTCCTCAAAAAATTATAGTTCAACTACTATCACATGCCATCAAGCAGATTGGAAATCAAATCAATCTGACTCCTTACATACAGGAAAGACTATTCGAAGCAAAGAAGCAATGGAACAACAAGAAGTTCCTCAACGGCAGCGTGGATCTGACTATCTTAATTTACCATGCTTTAGGCATCAGAGAGCACCTGCAAGAAATGCCATCAGCAGCTTCTATGGAAAAATATGTCAAAATCGCCACAGTGCCAAAAAAGAAAAGAGCAGTCAAACTTGTTGAAGAAGCAGAACCTAGCTCTCAACCTAGAATGAGAGGCACGAAGAGACTCAAGGAAGTCAAGCAAGTAGAGGAGGAAGTTCCAACCATAAAACGGACACACGTACTTCCTAGGACAACGATTGAAGAACAAAGGCCAATTACAGAGGAAGACTTAACTAGAGCCCTAGAAGCAACGCATCAATATACAGAAGGGCAAGTCAATTTACCAGTGCAAGGGCATCATTATCAACAAACTCAACATAAAATTGAGGCCAAAAGGAAGCTCACCAAAGTACACCGATACAGAGAAATTGGGTTGGATAATTCAAGCTCATCCTCGGATGCACAAGAAGAACCCGACACTTCATTATTGAATGTGGATATTCAAAGTGAGTCAAAGGATGATGGACAATGGGTGGAATTGAATGCAGTCAACTACAATGAAGACATAAAGACGAATGACTACACTATGCACCCTGATTAGGACACCGCAAGTAAGGAAGCAAACCAGGAAGGTACGCATGTGATAAAAATTAATGAAACTTCCACTATTCATATAAAGGAGGCAACACCCCTGTGTGAGATATCCATAAAGATGCCAAAAAAAGAATCTCAAGACGAGACAGTCAAAGAAGACGAACCCTTCGCACCGATAAGGGTTGTGGCAGAACCCTCCTCCATGGATATCACATTTCAAGGGAGTGCCACAAAAGCTATTGATTTGGATGAACAAGAAAAAGTACAAAACATACAATTAAAAATTAGACAACCGCACAACGAAACCATCCATGTGGAGCAGGGAAAAGATGTGCAAACCGGAAAAGCTCCATACCAAAGACTTGGTTGAATGTCGACATTGCCCAACTCAAGCCTGTCGTACAAGACATGATTAGAACTACACTGGACATGCAACAACTAATGCTTGAAGCTGATGAAGACTATGATCAAGCGATGGAGGACAAGCACGAGCTTCAAGAAAAGAGTAAGAATCTTTTGGCAGAATTGAAATTAGAAAGAGAGCACATCAGAAACAAAGAAAAGGAAGTCCAAGAAGCAAAAAAGCAGTGTAATGATTTAATGTCAGAAAACGAAAGATTAAAAGCACAACTGCAAGGAGTACAAACAAAATATGAAGCTAGCGAGGCTGAGAAGGCACGAATGACTGCCAGGAGTGAAATATTAGAATCATAAATAAAGGTATACATGGAAGAGGCAGAAAACTTAAGAAATCGGAATAAAGAGCTCATGATAGCTATTCTAAGTGATCAGCCTGTCGAAGTGCAAGCAAAACCAGAGAAGAATATCAATGAATTAGAAGAACGGCTAGCTGAGTATGAAGATCAGCTCAAAAAGGAGCAGGCCACCATTGTCGAATGGGAAAGGAGGTACATGGAAGACACTGCGGCTCTGAGAGCCAAATGGAAGAAAGCGGAAAATAGATACCTACTACATTGTAAAGAAGATACAGATCAACTTGCGATAGTAGTTGAGGAAATTCAAAAGAATAAAGAAACAATTTTGCAGGCACAAGAGG
This sequence comes from Ceratopteris richardii, assembly GCA_020310875.1. NCBI lineage: Eukaryota > Viridiplantae > Streptophyta > Polypodiopsida > Polypodiales > Pteridaceae > Ceratopteris > Ceratopteris richardii. The sequence goes on along the minus strand of CM035419.1, from coordinate 54,308,363 downwards.
AGATTAAGCAAAAGAAAGAAATGATCAAACAACTTCAGGATCAATTAGCACACAGGGAAATAGAGGGGACACCAGTAGTTCCAAAATCCGTAGAGGCTACTGTGGAGACTGAGGTACATCCTCTCTCTCCCCCCTCATATCATTCACCGATAAGGGAGACACAGGAGGTCCACATTGAACATAATAATCGGGACATTGCATAACTGAATCGACCAGAAAGGGCACTACTGGTGTCCCAGCTCACCGCTGAATTTGAAGATCAAATAATACACACCATGAAGCAAGCTCAGATAGAAAGCAAACAATTGGAGCAAATTTTGAAGCCCTTCAATGTACCATATGGTCTCCTAAAGGAACAAACGCGGCATTACATAAGAACAACAACTAATCAAGAACCAGATAGCAACCTCCAGTTCGACAAGAATACTTTCAATTACACTCAAGAGGAGTTCGAGAAGGCTGATCCTATCTGGAGGAGGAAGCTTTTGGAAAAGAATCCTACACTGCGGGTACAGTGGGAAGCATCACCATATGTGCTTCAGGTAAACCCATCTTTTTGCCTAGTACCCCACAGAAACTCCTGGTCGCAATTTTGGGAAGGGTAGCGACAAGGAAGCATCAATACTCAATGGCTGAATTACCCATTGTTACCTAGCGCACCTCATAATTACCTACCAACGGAAGAATATATGGTAAAAACAATGAAATTTTGGACTGCCAGATATGCTACAGTTCCGGACTTAGCAATTAAAATGACCAATAAGATATTCAGTATGCTACTTACTGTAATCAAAGTCTTCCAACACGCCAAATATAACTTTTTGAATTTCATCGGCATTACACAAGGCTCTGAAGCGCTTGTTTTTTACCTATCTACGATCCTGAGCCGCTTAACACTAATGGCGTATTATTCTCGACTTATGTTTTTGCTGTCAACATACATGCAGACATTCGAAGAAGCGTTTTTCACCGGCTTCTTTGAAATTGACTCAGAATTTTTTGTAAAAATGACTTCGAACCTTAACGCACGTCTGGTGGCTTATGAGACAAGCTTTTTTGCGGATCATCGACAAGCACCAGAGGATGGAGTGAAGTCCCAATAGTGGAAAGAATTTATGCTATGTCACGCTAATCTGCTGAATCAATGAGAGCAAGCAGCCATACAGACATATACACGTCACCACAAAAAGCCTGTCGGGGAGGATAGAGTTCAGGAGGAGGGACGTGTGGAAGGGGAATCGAGCAAGAAGACAAGAAGAAGAAGATCAAAGTCAAAAACTGCCCAATAAAGAATGAAGATCATAATACAAAAGAACCACCCTCTGCCCAAAGCCCCGTAGGGGCACGCATCACGCAACAACGCTAAACATCCAGGTCTTGAGGATTAGAATTAAATATCAATCAGAACCAGGACATTTCATGGGAAGGACGGACCAGGGCCAGGAACTATACATGAAGAAGTGCAAGACAATATTTGGCAGGTAATAATCCTTCCGCAAGTAGCGTGCATTGTCAACAAAGTAAACAGGCTCAGAACAATACAACAGGGTCAGATGTGTGCAACCAGGACAAATTAGAAGACCAAAAGTTAGAAAGAGGTAGAGGCAGAAAAGTTGAAGTGGGTGACTAAGAACAGCACATTCCTAGTCACTGGTGGCGTGCATGGCAAACCAACTTATTAGGCAAGACAAATGCATCAGGCCCAGAGGATGTAACATAAGAATCAAGAACATGGCCATTAAAACGGAATGCCAGTTCAACCAGTAAGCAGAACTGACCAAAAGACGCATTCGGACAACAAGAGATAGACAAAAGTAAAGCCTGTCAAGGGACGACAGAGACAAAGAGGGGGAGAGTGTTGCAGAGCAAAGCAGCACAAGAGAAGAGCCCCGAAATTTTCAAATGAATGGGCATAATTTTTCTTCTTCAAAGTCTTAGAGAATTCTCCCAAGCCATGTAAATGCACTAGAGGAGTCCTCTAGTTGCATAATCCCAGCTTGTTGTAAAATATCCCTTGTAAATTAGTAGGAAATTCACCTTTTTGGAATAAAGTGCCGGTCTCTTGTGTGAAAGGACCAAACTTAGGGCACATGTATATAAGTCACTTTGTGACTCTTTGTAGAGACTTTTTGCCATTGTAAAGAAGGAGCTCTCCTGAATTTCGAATTTGCCTCTTTCCTGCAAATTTTCATTTTCTCCTTGATCTTTTATGTGTGTGTAATGCTTGGAATGTGTGTGTAGGACTGTTATCTACCCCTACCCACTGTTTTTGAGCTACTATAGTTTGTTTGTGAGCTGGTAGGAGTTGTGTCGTGAGTGTGGGTACTTCCCGCCATTCACTATTTTGGTCATAACTTGAAGCAGGGTCGTCAGAATCGAGTGAAATCACTTTCAATAGATGCGTCTCGTCAAGAGCTTCGAAAGAAGTACCTATTGACTATATTTGGAGTTGAGAGTTGGGAGAAATCCTTGATTTACTGAAAACTACTATAAGAGGTATCACGGCAGACACTTTCAGTCTTTCAGTGAGTTTGAGAGGTGGAATAGTCTTTTCTCACACATATCAGCTGAACCACTTCATTTTCCATCATGTGTGCACATGTCTTCATACACTTGGTTAGGTTGTTTGATCGGATTGACATATAAGCGTGTGTCAATTTCCCACTATATGCACTTGTGTTGCAAAAGAGGTATAGTCTCTTTGGCACAAGTCCTTGAGTCTTCTTGACTTAGGTACACAGTATGTGTATGCATGTATGTATGCATATGCATGTGCATTATGTATGCATATGTGTGTGTATGTGTGTGTATGCATTATGTATGCATGTGTGTGTATGCAGTAAGTATGTGTATGTATGCATGTGCATTATGTATGCCTATGTGTGTGTATGCATGTAAGTATGCATGTATGCATATGCATATGTATGCATGTATGTGTATGTGTGTGTATGTCTCTCTATGTGTGTGTATGCATATATGTGTGTGTATGTGTGTGCATGTATGTGTGTGTGTGTATGCATGTGTATGTGTGTGTATGCATCATTATTTGTGTATGTTTCTATGTGTGTATGTGTGTGTATATGTGTATGTGTCTATGTGTGTGTGTGCATCTATGAGTGTGTATGTGTTTATGCATGTGTATGTGTGTGTGTGCATGTATGTGTCTATGTGTGTATGTGTATGCATGTATGTATGCATATGCATATGCATTATGTATGCATATGCATATGCATTATGTATGCATATGCATATGCATTATGTATGCATATGCATATGCATTATGTATGCATATGTGTGTGTATGCATTACGTATGTGTATCTATGCATGTGCATTATGTATGCATATGTGTGTGTATGCATGTAAGTATGTATGAATGCATATGCATTATGTATTCATATGTATGCATGTATGTGTATGTGTGTGTATGCCTTTCTATGTGTGTGTATGCATATATGTGTGTGTATGTGTGTGCATGTATGTGTGAGTGTGTATGTGTGTATTCATCATTATGTGTGTATGTGTCTATGTGTGTATGTGTGTGTGTCTATGTGTATGTGTGTGCGTCTATGAGTGTGTATGTGTTTATGCATGTGTATGTGTCTATGTGTGTGTATGTGTCTATGTGTGTATGTGTATGCATGTATGTATGCATATGCATGTGCATTATGTATGCATATGTGTGTGTAATAGCATCTAGGACCTATTTTTTAACTATGCCGGTCACTAGATGTGAAACCGGTCAAAACTAGTCTAGAAACTATAAAAAGAGCTAGAGAGCTCATTTTTGAGGTTACTTAGTGTTGGCTAGTGTAGACTTGTATGAGCTTGAGCTTGTGAGTGTTCTTGAGCAATAGAATTGATTTCTCACCTTCCATTGTGTCTTGCTTGTCTCTTCATTGTGTGTGTGTATGTGTGTGTGCATCTCTATGATTCTCACCTTCACTCTCACTTCATCTCACGTTCACGATCTTCATATTACTCCTATCTCTTCTGCGGATTGACAATTAAGGAGGTGAAGCTTCTTAACGTGGTACTTACCATTGTGCTAGAGCAACACCAAATTTGGCGCCGTTGCCGGGGATCGAGTCTAGGACGAATGTGTGATGGTAAGAGTATAGCAAGAAGTGGCATTGGAAGGTAAAAATTTCCAGTTTTTGTTGTTGTTTTTACTTAGTTTTTAGTGTTTTTCACCTCCCCCACACTCCATCTTCATCACTGCATCATCATCTTCAACTCCAAAAAAAATCAGAAAATTCACCATATCCACCCATTCTCCTCATTTCCCCTCATTTGTGCATGTGCAAGAGAGAGAGAGAGCTTTTGTGCTTGTGTGTACTTGTGTGTTTTTGAGTTTTCTTGCAGGTACAGAGCTCCACTGCATCAGGAAAGCTGCAAAAAGGTAAGAAATGTACTCTCTGTCAGAAATTGCCGATTATGTCAGACCATCGTGATGGTCTGCAAAGTTCGGAGTTTGAGGTAGGCGACCACACCAGCGTGTAGAGCACCCTTGCGCATCTAGGAATCCATAGCTGCATTTCAAAAATTCACATTTTGGTGGACCATCGCGATTGGCTCAGACCATCACGATTGTGTCATACCATCGCGATTGGCTCATGCCATCGCGATGGCTCGGCTGGACCATCGTGACGGTCTCACGCCATCGCAACGGTTCACTTGGACCATCGCGACGGTTCGCTGACCATCGCGATGATCTCATCGACCCCACGTCATCGTGATTGGCTCACGCCATCGCCACAATAGTGCCACATGTCAAGTCTAACCATCGCGATTGCTCACTAGCCACGCCATCGGGACGAGACCCCTACACCATCGCGACGACTCAAAATTTGGACCATCGCGATTGGCTCACGCCATCGCATCTGTGACCATCGCGACGTTCACTTTGGACCATCGCGACGGTTCACGTTGACCGTTGACTGACGCCATCGCGATTGTTCACTTTTGGACCATCGCGATCATTCAAATCTACACCATCGTGACAATTCATTCTTGGACCATCACGATTGCTCGCATTAGACCATCGCGACCGTGCACTTCAGACCATCGCGACGGTTCGCGTATCATGCCATCGTGACGGTTCGCCTCGACCATCGCGACGGTCCTAGACCATCGTGATTATCTCAGACCATCGCGATTGCTCACCCCAAACGCAAATTTTAGGGTTTCAATTTTTGGCAAATTTTGGGGCTATTTTTTGAAAATTTTTGGATCATTGAGCTCATAGGAGACCCCTTAGCTCATATTTGAAGAAAAACCTGATTGTCAGTTTTTACCCCCGTGGGCCTGAATGCTCATATCTTTTTCATCCGAAATCCGTTTTTTGAGCTTTATAGCTCGTTAGAAAGCTCTCTATGAGTACTACGTGACCTCAACTGTTTTTTCATAAAGAATACGTTGATTTTTAGATATGCTAATTTGAGGTTGACCTAGTGTGGGACTAGAAAGCCAGGGGGCCTTAGAAGAAAATTTGGCCAAAGGTTAAGGGACTTAAAGGTGTATATACTCAAGTGCTTGATCATCCATTTGTGAATTGGTCTAATATTGGATTTTTCTAGGTCTAGCAAGGACAAACAAGGGCAAGCAAAGCAAGGCAGTGAAGGGCATAAAGCTTGGGAAGCACGGCTTCTTGGGCATCAAAGCAACCAGAAAAGTTGACTCGAGGTTAGAAGATTACTCAACCCCCTTAGTCAATCCTTAGCTTAGGCTAAAACGGTAGTTGTGGATTAATGATGATAGGAACGCCTCAAGTTCAAGATATTTAATTCTTTCAAGTCCAAGACTAAAGATAAAGGTGTGTGTGAGGAAAACATAAAGGAAAAGAACCTAAGTCTGACGGAACGAGAACTCTAAAGTACCACAGAAAGTCAATTCCTGACGCATTCATTGAGACAAGACAAGAACTTAAAGACATTTAAAAAGAAACAAACAATTAAAAACAAGAATCATTGTTGATCTGAGTGTGTATTGAGTGTGCAAGGAAGTCAATTCATGAACCTTAGATCGGGCAAACATATAGGTAAGTCAGACCGACGAAGCCTTAGATCATCAGAAGCAAGCGTAGGAACTACTGCACGATCGTGGCCTCAGCAGTTGAATAGTAGTTATCCCTACGACTTGAGCTCAGATACGAGTGAATCAAAAATGGCATTTAGCACGGAAAGACCAGGAGGGTCAAACATAGCATATTTAGAAAAACCCAAAGGACCCTATAGGACTCAGTTAGAATTTCTCCGAACCAACCGATTAGGTGCTCGCATCTATGAGGATGGTTTGCGAAGACAAGTAGTGCAAATGCACAATCCCGACCAACCCATTGGATTGGAACGTCCAGTAGTGAAATTCGAGAGAGACGCGTACATAGACAAGGAAGGAACAATGTACATCTTAAGTACTCAGCCAAACAATACCAATGAGTTTGGTGTAATTCAGTTAGAGACGGAAGCAAAATCTCAAGGAAAAGAACCATTAGAGGAACCTAGAACACCTAGAGGGAAATATGTACTAACAAGAGTACTAATTCCAGAGTGGATCCCTCAAGATAACAAAAGTATAGAGCTCTTTGTAAATAAAGAAACTGACGAAGCATTTTGGAGGTATAGAACAGAACAACCTAGTGAGGTAGGCTCCATGATAATCTATGAATTCAAGGACCCAGATACACCTGGAAAGGTTGTATATCTGGATGAAACCTCCGAAAGAGTATTTGTAGTGCCAGACCACGCAAGAAATACCTACACCTGGAGAGGCGAATTGGTATTCCCTCCATCTAGAACAAACATAAATGCAAGCCAACAAGGGGCAGGAACATGCTCAGCCCATGGCAATCAAAGAGACAAGAACAAAGAAAGACCAGAAGTAAGTTTCAATCATCCCATAGGGAGGGATAGAACCACCATAGACCCGGATAGAGTGGATAGACAAAGAATGCCAGGTGGTAGAGATGATTTTCCTCTACCTAGACCACGTGAACACGAAAGAATATTGAGACCCACTGAGTTAGTAAAATCCATGAAAATTTACTTTGATGGGACAGGAGACCCCTATGACCATGTCGCGGAGTTTAAGCAAGTGCTCAGAGCAGAGCAGGTAGAAGACATGTTCACACAATATAATGCTTTTGGGCTAATGTTAAAGAACACAACTTTAACTTGGTTCCAACCATTGCAACAAAGGCAATTTAGAGACATCCATCACTTTTTAGAGTCATTCATCACAGAAATCTCTAAAAGTGGAATCAGACATGACACAACTTCGTTGATTCACAGTTTCAAACAGACCCCTCAAGAAACAGTAAGACTGCCAGGACGTAGGTTTAGACAATATGTGGAAAGATGTCCAATGCAAGAGTTGCCCTCACAGGCCAAGCAAGTGTCATTGTTTTTAGATGGCCTGTTGAGCTCTAAACTACGCTCCTACGTATACTTGAAGGAACCCAGAACGCTAGAGCAATGTGTAAGAATTTGCATAGACATTGAAGATAACTTAGGAGACGAGTTGGAACTCTCTAAAGTCTACAAGGACTCAGATTGTTCCTCTCTAGCATCTACAAAATTGTCTAGCTCAATAGAGGATCTAGCAGAAAAAGTGGCCCAGAAACTAGGAGTTTCTAGTAAACAGATGCCTAGGTTAACAACAAACAAGCATTGTTACACCTGTGGTGGTAATCATATGGCAAATGTGTGTCCCAATGCACCACAACCGCAAGCCAACCCTAGTGGCCAATACTGTACGATTGAGCAAAGATACACGAATCATATCGCTCAAGATTGCCCATACAACAAACAAACAGTGAGACAGAACTACCCACAAGCATACGTGTAGCCAGGTAGGTATCAAGGTCAATACAATGCTCAACCTCATTACTATAGGCATCCTCAAAACTACCCTTATCAGGCTCAACAGAGACCTCAACCTGTTTTAGCTCAACAGCCACCCCCACTAGCTAATGTAATATCAGTTAAATATGCTGCTGCAGAAGAGAACCTAAGTAGGGCTTTAGTGCCTTCTTCACCCCTGATCACTGAAAGTGACCCAAACTCAAGCAGTTTTGATTCCACTCATGTAGATAGTCCACCCGTGTATTACACAGAGTCACCAGAACATGTGGAGACTTATCATTACGATAGTCCACCATTGGAACCTAGTTGGGAGCCCGACTACGCTAATGTAATGTATACAAACCCAAACCCGCGGCCCCAATTGAGACAACAAAGACCACAGGGCCCTAGAGGACCATGCTTTAGGTGCCAAGGAGATCACTTCATAAAGGATTGTCCACATCCTCCTATATCGGGACAGTCTCAGTATTATAACATACAAGGCTTTTGTGTTGATTGTGGCAAAGAACACATAATTATAGACTGTCCTAAGAACCCTATTAATGCTTCAAATGTGACACCAATCAATGTGATAGGTATTGTAAACAACATAGATGGATCCAACCCTACATACGTGCCTATCCAAGCTATAACAAGAGCCCAGTCGCTCTTACAGAACCAACAGCTTAATCATGAAAAAGTAGCCGAAACTAGTGAAGTTGGAGAATCTAGCAATAAAAAGACAAAATCTTGGAAAGATTCTAGAGAAAGAATTAAGAGAAAGTGGAGTAAGAGGATTACTGAGTTGGAAGGAAGTCTCAAGGAATCTAGAGCCAAAATCCTAGAATTGACTTCACAAGAATTGAATCAAGGGAACCTAGCACAAAAAGCAGGATCAATTTTAGCAGAACCCATACCAGAAAACCTAGACATGATGTTTCGTGTGTATCAAGCCAGAATAAAAGAAGGAACTCAAATAGCTGAAATGAGTAAGAACTACCCTCGAGCTGACTTAGAAATTGAGAGGACTAAACTTTGCATGAAGATGGTAGAATTAGCACAAGCTTTGTTTGAAGCCTCTAGATATCTAAATTGGAATAACATGGCAAAACCGGAATTACACTTTCAAGGTTTAATGGAGAGGCTAGAATACTTGATTGATAGCAAGGAGAAAAAGAATCAACATAGGAATCCTATTGTCCCAGGGACACAGAAAAGGAATACACCATCCCTGTCTCAAGTACCCAATACAGAAAGTGAAGACAACTTGTCTTCCATACATATGTACTCACCTGAATTTTTGAGAGAAATCCAAGAAGAGAAGTGGAGAAAAGAACAAGGAACTCATCCTCCTATTCAAGAAATAGACGACTTGCACGAGAAATTTCCTCAAGACATCCCCTCTATTTACGACGATGTAGAGGAAGAGCAACTGAGTGAACACACAGGTTTTGAATCCAATTCTTTACAAGAATTGCCTCAGTTCACAGGACCTTGTGAAGCCAAGTCTATTAGTATGAGAGCACCCACGATAAAAGTGAGGAATGAAGAATCAGTGATCCCGAGAAATACAGAAGTGATCAAGAATACTAAAGTACAATGTAATCTCACTCTAGAGGAGTTGCTGAAGGTCAAACCAGAACTGTGGAAACATGTAGCAAATCAAGTCCTTGAGCTTGCTACTACTCCCTCACAAATAGGATCACAAAAGAAGGTACCAGAAATACCCGTAGAAAAGATCGGAGATGTAAGCGAAGGACAGGAAGGTAACACATATCTTCCAATAAACTGTTGGTGCAGACCAATCACCAATTGAAGATTTGAAGGACAAAGGATGGAGATGAGATCAAGTTTTGAAGCAAAGAAGATGGATACATTCACAGAGTGAAAGACATGTACACATATGTACATTAGTTAAGACATAGGTTACATATACTTATGCTTTGATATAAGTCTGTACATAATTGCCTATAAATACTTTTGAAAATGTCGGGGCAAGGTGAGAAGAAAAGGAGAGACAATAGGAGATCATGAGATTAGTGTATTGAGTAGTAGAAAATGTCATTAGACGTGTGAAGTGAGTTGAACTCTCTATCCTCACTCAGTTGTAAATTTCTGAGAAATAGAAGGAAAAATTGCGCCCGATGTTTCTGTGTTTTCTCCCTGTGTGATAGATCTTTTGTGAATTCCTTTTGGAGATATCTAAGTCCATAGTTAATCAATCTATGGCTAGAGTTTGAGAGTCTAATTGTGATCAGGCTAAGAGAATTGTGTGTAGGAACATTTACATGTGAGAAAGTACTCACTGGTTCCTGAAACAGGCGCAAATTTTCGATCTTAATGATTTGATCATTTCTCACTCCACAGTGTAAAGTTTTGTGCAAGTAAGCACTTAATCTTTAAGTTGGAAGGTAAGCTACTCGTGGCCAAAAGCATTTGCTTAAACGGGTTTTATACTGAGAGAATTAAAGTTAAGAAGTTAGGGGTGTCCAAATCGACTTCTCAGAAGTGCAGATTTAGACATAGCTGACTTGGTAATTAGATTTCTCAAGATCTACTGAACCTTTTGAAGTAATTCTACTTGGAGAAGGTGCGCAATCTTTAGGCGACACCTTGTGCAAGGTTTCATAAAAAACTTTACACATTTACTCAGTCAATGAGCAAGATCTATGCAGCAGACTTCCTGAGGAAATTCCTTCTTCACAGTTTAGTCAAGAAATTGATATTTGGTCATTGATAGCTTAAATTGGTGAAGGTTTTGACTTACTCTTGATATAGAGGTGTTCTAAATTCAAGATTAGGTTGTTCTTTTGGAGATTAACACTCTCCATCAGTGGTATCAGAGCAGGAAACATCAAAATCAAGGAAAGGAGGATCCCAACTGCTGCAGATTCAAGAAATTCAACAACTGAAGAACTAAAGGTGAAAGCTTGAAGGCAAAGCTTGAGGAAGAGACCATACCACATCAAGAAAGACAAAAGGACTCTAATTTGAAGTAAAGGTACATATATTATTCATAAATCTTGAAGATTTCAATACACAGGTGGACACAAGATGGGAGATTCTCTACAGATAGAGAAATTGGATAGGGAAAACTATCCTGCATGGTCAATGAGGATGGAAGCTCATCTTATGAGCAAAGATTTAATAGCTTACATCACAGGAGAAGAAGAGAAGCCACAGTTCAGAGATCCTAGTGTTCCAACTAGGGAAGAGTTAGCAGATTTGAAAAATTGGATGAAGAAAGATGCTCAAGCTAGGAGCATTATATATATGGCAGTCAATGATTACTTGTTACCTCATATTCGAGGTCTTGAAAGTGCAACTGATATTTGGAATGCTTTGGAGGAGCATTTCCAGAATACTACTAAGTCAAGGAAGGCATCCTTATGGGCAGAGTTTACCACCTTTAAGAAGAAGGCTTCTCAATCCATTTCAGACTATGTGACAAGAATGAAAGATATTGCAGATGCTTTAGGAGCTGTTGATGAAGACATTGAGGAGGATAAATTGGTAAGGCAAATCCTTACAGGTTTGAGAGGTGATGACAAATGGAAGCCATTCATTTTGTCTACAGAATTATCACTTGATCATTTGACTCCTGATTTAAATCAATTGCTAGGTCATATGCTAACATTTGAGCAGGATGTTAAAGGAGATGGTGACAAAAGTACAGGTCATGCAATGTACTCAAAGGACAAGAAGAAAGCTAACAAAGGAAAGCAACAAGCAGGTGAAGATGAAGGTACAACTAGTCAAGCCAACTTCCTAAGAGGTAGAGGAGGTGGCAAAGGTAGAGGAAGAGGCAGAAACAACAAAGATGGAGGCAAAGCTTGTTGGATTTGTGGTAAGAGAAATCATTTAGCTAATGATTGTTGGCATAATAATCAGAGTAATGGTGGATATAATCAGAACTATAATACAAGAGGAAGAAGTGGCAGAAATCAAAAAGGTAATTTCAGAGGCAGAGGTAGTAGGGGTTACTTTGGAAGAAATGCAGGTAGAGGTTTCCAAAGTCAACAATATAACAACACCTATTACAATTATGCTTCAGATCAAAAGGAAGATTCAACATTGATAATGAATGCAACTTGTGAAAGGCAGAATGAAGATCAAAGAGTCTTCTACATTGATTCAGGGTGTAGCAATCACCTGAGTGGTAATATAGCCTTGATGACTGATTTGGAAAATAAGGTATCTAATCATGTTGTTCAAACAGGTGACAATACAAAGCACAATGTGAAGTCAATTGGACCAGTGAAGGCCAAGGATGGTAGCACCTTATTGAGTAAGGTCTTGTATGTTCCTACAATTCCTAAGAATTTGATAAGTGTAGGACAAATTGTGGAAAAAGGTTATGAAGTAAGGTTCACTAATGAAGGAGTGTTTGTGGAAGACCCTAGCAATGGGTATAAACAAATTGTTTCAGGGGAGAAAGAAGGAAGATTGTTCACATTGAAGATTCAAGGTAATATTGGTCATGCCATGTTCACATATGGAGGACGTAAGATTTCTGAGTTAGATCTTTGGCACAAGAGGCTTGGACATTTCAATGAAAGAGATATTAAAGACATGATTAACAATGGTTCAGTGCTTGGTTTGCCTAATGTTGCAGGTCAACATATGACATACAGATGTGAGGCATGTCAATTAGGTAAGGCTCATAAGATTTCCTACTCCAAGCATGGTTTTATGTACTCAGAGAAGCTTGAGTTGATACATACAGATGTGTGGGGACCATCAAAGGATTTCAGTATAAATGGGTCAAGATATTATGTGATTTATGTTGATGATGCTACTAGATGGATCACTATTTCTGTGATCAAAGATAATTCAGAAGTGTTTAATACATTTAAACACTATCATGCATATGCAGAAAGAATTACAGGACATAAGTTGAAAAGACTAAGGTCAGATGGAGGGGGAGAGTATTTCTCTAATGAATTCAGTAATTACTTGTGGGATGCAGGTATAAAAAGGGAAGTTACTTGCAGGTACTCTCCTCAACAAAATGGTGTAGCAGAAAGGAGAAATAGAACTCTTGTTGAGTTTGCAAGGTCCATGATGAAAGAGAAAAATTGCCCTAATTATTTGTGGGCTGAGGCTGTAAATACAGCTACTTATTTGGTCAATAGGTTACCATGTAAAGCTTTGCAGGGAATGACACCTTATGAGGCATGGTGGGTAAGAGACCTACACTAGACCATTGCAAAGTATTTGGATGTTTGGCCTATGCATATGTGCCATCACAATTAAGGCACAAATTGGAACCTAAAGCTGAAAAATATGTGTTTATTAATTACGATGATAAGCAGATGGGATACAGGTTGTGGAATCCATCCACAAAACATTTTCTTGTATCAAAAGATGTTACATTTGATGAGCAAGGTACTTGGTATGCAGGTACTATCAATATTAATACAGATGATGAAGAGGTTGTGAGCCAAAGGAAAGGTAAGTCAAAGGTTCAAATAATTGATGAAGAAGAGAATAATGAAGTGCAGGTTGAAGTGGAAGAAACACCTAGGTTTGATCCTGAATATGAAGAACCAGAAACCTCAAGAAGTGGAGAACTTAGGAGGTCTACAAGGAACAAATGGCAACCTACAAGGTATAGCTATGATACTTCATGTCTGGCTACCAAAGATTATGCTTACATGATTAAAACAGATGAAGACCCTTCTACATATGAAGAGGCAAAAGGTAAAGAAAATTGGGAGAAAGCTATGCAGGAAGAATATGATGCATTATTGGAGAATCAAACATGGGATTTGGTTCCAAAACCAAATAGTCAGAAGATCATTGGATGTAAGTGGGTTTATAAGACAAAACGATTTGCAGATGGAAGTGTGTCTAGGTACAAAGCTAGACTTGTTGTCAAAGGGTTTGCTCAGACATATGGTGTTGACTATGATGAGACTTATAGTCCTATGGCAAAGATGACAACCATCAGGACACTTATAGCAATTGCTCCATGTAAAGGTTGGAAATTGTGTCAATTAGATGTGAAAAATGCTTTTTTGAATGGTTATATTTCAGATGATGTATTCATGGAGCAACCTCAAGGGTTCAGAGATAAAAGGTATCCAGATCATGTGTGCAAGCTTAAGAGAGCTTTATATGGCTTGAAGCAGGCCCCAAGGGCATGGAATTATAGACTTGTAAAGTTCTTGAAAGAACTTGGATTTCAGGTGTCTAAAGCAGATAGTAGCTTGCTTGTCAAAGCAAGTGATAATGGTTTCATATACATGTGCATATATGTTGATGATATAATCCTTACAGGTACAGATGAGGAAGGAATACAAAGACTAAAGAAGCAAATGGAAAAGGAGTTCAAAATAAGTGACTTGGGAGACTTGTCATACTTCTTGGGCATGGAGATTACATATACTCAACATGGAGTATTTGTGACCCAAGAAAGGTATTTGAAGAACTTGTTAATCAAGTTTAAAATGGATGATTGCAGGGTAGCACCTACACCAATGGAGGTGAATCACAAATTGAGTAAATTTGGAGGTGAAGAATTCAAGGACATGAGACAATATCAGAGTTTGGTTGGTAGTCTTATCTATGCTACTTTAACTAGACCTGATTTATCATATGCAGTAGGGGTTTTGTCTCAATTCATGCATTGTCCTAGGAAAGAGCATTGGATTGCAGGTCAAAGAGTGTTGAGGTACATTAAGGGTACACTCAAAGAAGGTTTGTATTATGGGTTTACATCAGATACAAACATCAAGATCTATAGTGATGCAGATTGGGCAGGTAATCCAGATGATAGAAGATCAACTTATGGATACATGTGTTATGTGGGAGATAAGTTAATCTCCTGGTGCTCAAAGAAGCAACATACAGTTGCTTTGTCATCTACAGAAGCAGAGTACAAAGGCATGGTTGAAGCTGCAAAAGAAGTGATATGGCTTAAAACTCTAATGAAGAGTTTTGACACTATACAGAACATACCTATCATTTATGGTGATAACATGAGTTCATTATATCTAGCTGCTAATCCTGTTTTTCATGCCAGGACTAAACACATTGAGATACAGTATCACTTTCTAAGGGAGAAGGTGATGGATAAGGAGATTGAAGTCATACATACTTCAACAAAAGATCAGATAGCTGATATGCTTACAAAGAGCTTGGATGGACCAAAGCTACAGAAATTTAAAGACATGGCAGGTTTAAAGAAGATAAGAGAAACCTCAATTGATGATTGAGGGGGAGCTGTTGGTGCAGACCAATCACCAATTGAAGATTTGAAGGACAAAGGATGGAGATGAGATCAAGTTTTGAAGCAAAGAAGATGGATACATTCACAGAGTGAAAGACATGTACACATATGTACATTAGTTAAGACATAGGTTACATATACTTATGCTTTGATATAAGTCTGTACATAATTGCCTATAAATACTTTTGAAAATGTCGGGGCAAGGTGAGATGACAAGGAGAGACAATAGGAGATCATGAGATTAGTGTATTGAGTAGTAGAAAATGTCATTAGACATGTGTGAAGTGAGTTGAACTCTCTATCCTCACTCAGTTGTAAATTTCTGAGAAATAGAAGGAAAAATTGCGCCCGATGTTTCTGTGTTTTCTCCCTGTGTGATAGATCTTTTGTGAATTCCTTTTGGAGATATCTAAGTCCATAGTTAATCAATCTATGGCTAGAGTTTGAGAGTCTAATTGTGATCAGGCTAAGAGAATTGTGTGTAGGAACATTTACATGTGAGAAAGTACTCACTGGTTCCTGAAACAGGCGCAAATTTCGATCTTAATGATTTGATCATTTCTCACTCCACAGTGTAAAGTTTTGTGCAAGTAAGCACTTAATCTTTAAGTTGGAAGGTAAGCTACTCGTGGCTAAAAGCATTTGCTTAAACAGGTTTTATACTGAGAGAATTAAAGTTAAGAAGTTAGGGGTGTCCAAATCGACTTCTCAGAAGTGCAGATTTAGACATAGCTGACTTGGTAAGTAGATTTCTCAAGATCTACTGAACCTTTTGAAGTAATTCGACTTGGAGAAGGTGCGCAATCTTTAGGCGACACCTTGTGCAAAGTTTCATAAAAAACTTTACACATTTACTCAGTCAATGAGCAAGATCTATGCAGCAGACTTTCTGAGGAAATTCCTTCTTCACAGTTTAGTCAAGAAATTGATATTTGGTCATTGATAGCTTAAATTGGTGAAGGTTTTGACTTACTCTTGATATAGAGGTGTTCTAAATTCAAGAGTAGGTTGTTCTTTTGGAGATTAACACTCTCCATCATAAACCATCAGGGCTACACCACGAAAGCCATCTTAAATTCAGGAGCCGGAGTAGCCATTGCTACCACCACTCTATGGAAACGTTGGGGTAAGCCAGCATTATGACCTACCAGGATGAAGCTACAAATGGCTGATGGACACATAGAAAAACCATTAGGCTTACGAGAAGGCATATCTCTCACCACTTGTGGTGTGGAGTTTGAGCATACTTTTGCCATTTGTGACTTTGCAAAAAATCATGCTTACGAGATGATTTTAGGACGACCATTCATGCGTCAGTTGCAAATTGTACAAGATTGGGGAACTAATTCTTTGTCTTGCAACATTTAGGAGTGACTACCAAAGTCAATCTTAAAGTCTATTCACATCGAGATGTACCCCCGATACAATGGAATACCATCCATAAGACACAGGTAGAAACAGAATCGGTGCACTCATTAGAATTAGACCCCTCATGGTTGCACGAGGATACTCATTTATGGATGTGTAAAGTAGCAAAACAAGAGGAAGAACGGTTAGAAGCCAGAACCTTAGGTGCATAACAACATCCACAAACCCTTCAAGACCCAGCTTATGCGCCTGTAGTATTTCCGGACGAAGAATTCGAACCCCATGGTTGGGCAGAAATCCTAGCAACCATGGATGTAGCCATCAATGAAGAACAATGGACACCCCACTGTGACGAGGATGGCTATGATATTTCAGTTTTCATGATAGAGCCAATCATGTGTGATTCGATTATTGAAGAATGTGAACCTAGCACTGATGCATTTGAGGATGCGAGCGACTTCGATTTAGAGTCAATTATTATGAACCCACCCTTTGCATCAGAAGAGGAATATTTCTACGAAGTAGAAACTCATCCTCAGAAACATGAAGAGATTACGAATGATGTGAGGTTAGCCACACAAGTGACCATTAAAAGTGAAGGAAAGAAAAGCAAGAAGAAAGAAACCATGTCAGAAGAAGAAGAATCTTTATTTGAGGTACCGGAGAACTTCAAGAAGTATGAAATAGAAGATAGATGAATACTAGTACGAATGCCTAACAGAAAAGCTGAAGTTGGAGAAGTATATGATAATCGAGAGAAAACCAAAAAAATAATAGTTTCCATAGAAGGAGAAGAAGAAAAATGTACCTACATAGGGCATGATTTGACGAATGAAGAAGAAGAAGAATTAGTTGCCCTATTGCGTGAATATAGAGATGTGTTTGCTTGGAGTTACAAAGATTTGAAAGGAGTAGACCCACATATATGTTCTCATAGAATCCCTATGACTCCAGATGCAAAACCTACGAAACAGAAACCATACACGTACAATGATAACTATGCTGCGAAGATTAAAGAAGAAATAGATCGTTTGATAGAAGCAAGATTCATTTATGAAATTGAGCATACTGAATGGGTATCCCCCATTGTGGTTGTGCCCAAATAGAACGGAAAATTGTGTGTGTGTGTGTATCAACCTTAAAAAAGTTAATGTCGCCACGATTAGAGACAACTATCCTCTTCCTATCACGGAACACCTTTTGGAAAGAGTTGCGGGCAAGGAAGTTTACAGCTTTCTTGATGGATTCTTAGGCTATAATCAAGTAGCCATTGCTCCAGAAGATCAACACAAGACGACTTTTGCCACAGAATGGGGCATTTTTGCATTTGGTGTGATGCCATTTGGCTTAACAAATGCACCCGCCACTTTCCAGCGACTCATGGGTCATGTGTTCAAGGAATTCTTATGAAAGAATTTGGAAGTTTATGTCGATGACATATGTGCTCATTCAAATGTAAGACAGACACATATCCCAGAACTAAGACAAGTATTTGACAAATGTCGAGAATATCAGGTTTGTTTGAACCCAGAAAAGTGCGTTTTCATGGTCAGACAAGGCAAAATTTGTCGATACATATCTGGGCATGAGCTACAGTACAAACCATATTTCATGTTAATGGCCGAATATCAGTTGGCCATAGAGAAAGAAAATGGCAAAAAACCATCTCACGCTACTCAATTTGATCCTGACGATTTACCAATGGACGCGCAGCGCGGAGAAATATTCCAACCAGATTGGCGAAAGGATCTTTTACAGACTTATCCAGAGATGATGAGTACATGGGTTAAGGCACCATTACACCTAAAGTACAACCCATGTTGGGGACCAGTTCCACGTCGCCGCTCCTAGACAGCATTTGCTATTAAAATACAGAACAACAAGCAGTGCCAGGATTGGTTAAATTACCCCTATTTCAAGCCACCCATAGAACTACCAACAGTTGGATATATGATGGCCACGATTCGCCACTGGCTCCCTCGCTTAAAACACATGGATGATATAGCAGCGCACATGACTGTCAAAATCTTTGACATGATGCAAATGGTTTTTAAAGTCTTCCGACGCGTCAAAGCACCTCATGTCAACACCCCGGGCTTCGAGCATGGCAATTTGGATCTTGCATATGATATGAGTACAACGCCATCGCTACGGGTGTGTTATGCCTGGCATTGCAGAATCAAGTACCTACCGGCGTGCTACAAGCAGACGTTTGAAGAAATGTTCACAACTGGCTTCTGGGAATACCATTCAGAAGTGTTCATCAGCAGGCCTACACATTTATTGCAATTATTTGCCTGTGAATGAATGGTATATTCCACACACTATCGACTCCCGCCATCAGATGAACCGCAACCAATAGATTGGGAGAAACTCGAGGTAGATTTGGCCCGAGGCATTCGCATATCAGAGCACACCCTCGCTCAAGACCTCCTACAGAATCATTCGACAGACCTCACAACAAGGTCCTGTCAGGGACGACAGAAGCGAGAGGGAGGGGGTGTTGGAAGCAGCCAGAGGCATAGAAGACGCGGAAGCATGTAAAGACGGAGCAGGGAGTCAGTCAGATCATTTTTTTAAAAGATTTATGTTTCATAATTACTTTTCAAAACATTCAAGAGTGATTTTCATCACTATTGTAACATATGTAACATAGAAGAATCTTTCTTTTGTAATCCATAGCTCCATTTTGTGTAAGCCGAGGAGTCCTCAAGCTTGAGGAGCTTAGGTAGAATGAGCGTACCAATTTTGGTTATTTTTAGACTTCGTTTACCCTTTCAAATAGCATCTAGGACCTATTTTTTAACTATGCCGGTCACTAGATGTGAAACCGGTCAAAACTAGTCTAGAAACTATAAAAGGAGCTAGAGAGCTCATTTTTGAGGTTACTTAGTGTTGGCTAGTGTAGACTTGTATGAGCTTGAGCTTGTAAGAGTGTTCTTGAGCAATAGAATTGATTTCTCACCTTCCATTGTGTCTTGCTTGTCTCTTCGTTGTGTGTGTGTATGTGTGTGTGCATCTCTATGCTTCTCACCTTCACTCTCACTTCATCTCACATTCATGATCTTCATATCACTCCTATCTCTTCCGTGGATTGAAAATTAAGGAGATGAAGCTTCTTAACGTGGTACTTACCATTGTGCTAGAGCAACAGTATGTATGCATATGCATATGCATTATGTATGCATATGTATGCATGTATGTATATGTCTCTCTATGTGTGTGTATGCATATATGTGTGTGTATATGTGTATGTGTGTGTATGTGTGTGTATGCATCATTATGTGTGTATGTGTCTATGTGTGTATGTGTGTGTGTATGTGTGTGTGTATGTGTGTGTGTATGTGTGTGTGCTTGTGTGTGTGTATGTGTGTGTGTGTCTATGTGTATGTGTATGTGTCTATGAGTGTGTATGTGTTTATGTGTGTGTATGTGTCTATGTGTGTGTATGTGTCTATGTGTGTATGTGTATGCATGTATGTATGCATATGTGTGTGTATGTGTGTGTATGCATTATGTATGCATATGTGTGTGTATGCATTATGTATGTGTACGTATGCATGTGCATTATGTATGCATG
Organism: Ceratopteris richardii; assembly: GCA_020310875.1. Classification (NCBI taxonomy): domain Eukaryota; kingdom Viridiplantae; phylum Streptophyta; class Polypodiopsida; order Polypodiales; family Pteridaceae; genus Ceratopteris; species Ceratopteris richardii. Next base: position 54,288,342 of record CM035419.1, on the reverse strand, counting down.
TGCATTATGTATGCATGTGCATTATGTATGCATGTGCATTATGTATGCATGTGCATTATGTATGCATGTGCATTATGTATGCATGTGCATTATGTATGCATGTGCATTATGTATGCATGTGCATTATGTATGCATGTGCATTATGTATGCATTTGCATTATGTATGTGTATGTATGCATATGCATTATGTATGTGTATGTATGCATGTGCATTATGTATGCATATGTGTGTGTATGCATGTAAGTATGTATGTATGCATATATGTGTGTGTATGTATGCATATGTATGCATGTATGTGTATATGTGTGCATGTCTCTCTCTATGTGTGTGTATGCATATATGTGTGTGTATGTGTGTATTTGTGTGTGTATGTGTGTGTATGCATCATTATGTGTGTATGTGTCTATGTGTATATGTGTGTGTGTGTCTATGAGTGTGTATGTGTTTATGTGTGTGTATGTGTTTATGTGTGTGTATGTGTCTGTGGGTGTGTATGTGTGTATGTGTGTATGTGTATGCATGTTTATATGCATATGTGTGTGTATGCATTATGTATGCATATGTGTGTGTATGCATTATGTATGCATATGTGTGTGTATGCATTATGTATGTGTATGTCTGCATGTGCATTATGTATGCATATGTGTGTGTATGCATATATGTGTGTGTGCATGTATATGTGTGTGTATGCATGTATATGTGTGTGTATGCAACATTATGTGTGTATGTGTGTATATGTGTGTATGTGTGTGTGTCTATGTGTATGTGTGTGTGTGTCTATGTGTGTATATATGTGTGTGTGTATGCATATGTATGTGTGTGTAAGTGTGTGTGTGCATACCTGGCTTCAACGATGATATGTGTCTCTCTCTCTCTCTCTCTCTCTCTCGTTCTCTTGCTCTCGTATCCGAATCCTGGCACAAATGTGCCAGGAGAAATTGATTTTTTTTTTAACATTCCAGAGCATCTCTTATGCGATGCTCTGGAACACAGGACCTCGCTTATGTGATGCTAGCCAGTTTTCCAACATCGCAAATAATGTCGCTAGTTAGCGATGCTATTTGCGACGCACTGTTTTAGCGTCACATAAGCGATGCTAGCATCGCTTATGTGATGAGGGCCCAGTAAAAAAAAATCCAAACCATCGCTTATGTGACACTAGCATTGCATAAGCAATGATTCTCATTTTTTTTTCAATTCCGGGGCATTGCTATGCCCCCCTATTTCTTGTAGTGTCTTATGAAGAGTTTTGATATCATTCAGAGTACACCCACTATCGATAGAGATAACATGAGTTCATTGTATTTAGCTGCTAACCCTGTTTTTCATGCCAGGACTAAACACATTGAGATTCAGTATCACTTTCTAAGAGAGAAGGTGATGGATAAAGAGATTGAAGTTATACATACTTCAAGAAAGGATCAGATAGCTGATATGCTAACCAAAAGCTTGGATGGACCAAAGTTACAGAGATTCAAAGACATGGCACGTATAAGAAGATAGAGAAAACATCAATTGATGATTGGGGGGGAGCTGTTGGTGCAAGACAATCAACAATGGAAGTTTTGATGAAGGAGTGAAGTCAAGGATTGAAGAAAAGGTCAATTTATGAATCTTGAAGATAGTTCATGTTTAGAAGATGAAGACTTGTATACATATGCACATTACTTTATGAGATAGCTCACTTATATCTTTTGTATGGTCATGAGCTTGTACATATATGCCTATAAATACACATAAAAAGTCAGGGCAAATATGAGAGATCATGTGAATAGAAGAATTAGAAGTTCTAAGATTCATTTTAGACACTTTACAAGTGAGTAAGATCTCTCTCATCACTCAGATGTAAAACTTCTCAGAAATGAAGAAAAGTTGCACCTGATATTTCTATGTGTTCTCCTTCTGTGCTTAATCATTTCAAGAATAATTTTGTAGGTGTCTAATTCCATAGTTAATGCGTCTATGGTTAAAGTTTGAGAGCCTAATTGTAAACAAGTTGAGAGAATTATGTGTAGGAACATTTGTATGTGAGGAAGTGTTCAGTGTCTACTGAAACAGGTGCAATCTTGATGGTCAAAGAATTGATCAGTTCTCAGTGCAGAGTGTAAAGTTTTGCACAAATGAGGAGTCAAAATCTAAGTTGGAAGGTAAGCCATCTTTGGCTAAAAGCATTTGCTTAAATGGCTTCTAATTTAGGAGAACCATGTGTTAGAAGTTGCAGGCATTAGAATTGACTTTACAGAAGAACAGTTTCAGACATAGGTGAACTATTTGATTCATTTCTCAAGAAATACTTAATCTTTTGGAATGATTTAACTTGGAGAAGGTGTGAAATCTATAGGCAACACCTTGTGCATAGTCATATCAAAAGCATTACACATTCAATCCGTCAATGAGTGAGTTATGTGCAGCAGACTTTTTGAGTAGTTACTCTCTTCACAATTTGTTCAAGATTTTGGTAATTGAGCATTGATCTTCTAAATTTGTAAAGGTTTTGAGTTATTCTTGATCTAGAGGAGTTCTAACATCAAGGATAGATTGTTCTTTTGGAGATTAACACTCTCCATCAGATCATCAATGGAATTAAGGTTGATGAAAAGTGTGAATCCTTCACCACAGTAATGGATCTCTACATGGATACGCAATTACCTGATCTCAACACCTTGATGGGACAAGTCTTCACCAATGAGACAAAGCTCAATAAAAATGGTGATAAATCAAGAGGTAACCAATCTTTTGCCTTTATAAAAATAAGAGTAAAGCTAAGGATAAAGGTAAAAGTAAGAAACAGCATGAAGAGGCTAGTACCTCTCAAGCTAATTATGCAGGAAAAGGAAGAGGTGCTAGAGGTAGGGGCAGAGGAGGTAAGCAAGGTAGGGGGAGACCGTACAACAATTAACCATGCAACATATGTGGTCTCAACAACCACACGACAAAAGAATGCTACAAAAATACAAGGAACCAAAGGGGAAGAGGTTTCCATAGAGGAAGCTATGGACAAACAAGAGGCAGGTACAACAATGGTGGAGGCAAATACAACCATAGCTTCAATCAAGGCTACAACAACAACAATTATCAAGGAGGCTTTAGAGGAAGAAGAGATTTCAACAACTATACTAAAGATCAATAAGACTCTCTGCTCATCATGAACATGACATCCAGGTAAAGATAATGAGCATCTTTTCTACATTGACTCAAGTTGTTCTAATCATGTAGTAAGAAATGTAGCTCTATTATCTAATCTTGAATAACCCAAGGGGAAGCATGAAGTACAAACAGGTGATGACACTAAACATTCAATCAAGAAAATTGGGAATGTCAAAACATCTAATGGTAGTATGAACCTTCTGAGCAAAGTTCTATATGTACCTACTATAACCAAAAACCTCATTAGTGTTAGGTAGATTGTAAAGAAAGGTCTACAAGTCAGGTTCACTAAGCATAGAGCATATGTGGAAGACCCCCAACAAGGATTCAAAAGGATTGCCAAAGGTAAGAAGTCAAGTATGATGGAGAGTGTTAATCTCCAAAAGAACAAACTACTCTTGAATTTAGAACACCTCTATATCAAGAGTAAGTCAAAACCTTCACCAATTTAAGCTATCAATGACCAAATATCAATTTCTTGACTAAATTGTGAAGAAGGAATTTCCTCAAAAAGTCCGCTGCATAGAACTTGCTCATTGACTGAGTAAATGTGTAAAGTTTTTTATGAAACTTTGCACAAGGTGTCGCCTAAAGATTGCGCACCTTCTCCAAGTCGAATTACTTCAAAAGGTTCAGTAGATCTTGAGAAATCTACTTACCAAGTCAGCTATGTCTAAATCTGCACTTCTGAGAAGTCGATTTGGACACCCCTAACTTCTTAACTTTAATTCTCTCAGTATAAAACCCGTTTAATAAAATGCTTTTAGCCACGAGTAGCTTACCTTCCAACTTAAAGATTAAGTGCTTACTTGCACAAAACTTTACACTGTGGAGTGAGAAATGATCAAATCATTAAGATCAAAATTTGCGTCTGTTTCAGGAACCAGTGAGTACTTTCTCACATGTAAATGTTCCTACACACAATTCTCTTAGCCTGATCACAATTAGAATCTCAAACTCTAGCCATAGATTGATTAACTATGGACTTAGATATCTCCAAAAGGAATTCACAAAAGATCTATCACACAGGGAAAAAACACGGAAACATCGGGCGCAATTTTTCCTTCTATTTCTCAGAAATTTACAACTGAGTGAGGATAGAGAGTTCAACTCACTTCACACATGTCTAATGACATTTTCTACTACTCAATACACTAATCTCATGATCTCCTATTGTCTCTCCTTGTCTTCCCTACTTGCCCCGACATTTTCAAAAGTATTTATAGGCAATTATGTACAGACTTATATCAAAGCATAAGTATAAGTAACCTATGTCTTAACTAATGTACATATGTGTACATGTCTTTCACTCTGTGAATGTATCCATCTTCTTTGCTTCAAAACTTGATCTCATCTCCATCCTTTGTCCTTCAAATCTTCAATTGGTGATTGGTCTGCACCAACAGCTCCCCCTCAATCATCAATTGAGGTTTCTCTTATCTTCTTTATACCTGCCATGTCTTTAAATTTCTGTAGCTTTGGTCCATCCAAGCTCTTTGTAAGCATATCAGCTATCTGATCTTTTGTTGAAGTATGTATGACTTCAATCTCCTTATCCATCACCTTCTCCCTTAGAAAGTGATACTGTATCTCAATGTGTTTAGTCCTGGCATGAAAAACAGGATTAGCAGCTAGATATAATGAACTCATGTTATCACCATAAATGATAGGTATGTTCTGTATAGTGTCAAAACTCTTCATTAGAGTTTTAAGCCATATCACTTCTTTTGCAGCTTCAAGCATGCCTTTGTACTCTGCTTCTGTAGATGACAAAGCAACTGTATGTTGCTTCTTTGAGCACCAGGAGATTAACTTATCTCCCACATAACACATGTATCCATAAGTTGATCTTCTATCATCTAGATTACCTGCCCAATCTGCATCACTATAGATCTTGATGTTTGTATCTGATGTAAACCCATAATACAAACCTTCTTTGAGTGTACCCTTAATGTACCTCAACACTCTTTGACCTGCAATCCAATGCTCTTTCCTAGGACAATGCATGAATTGAGACAAAACCCCTACTGCATATGATAAATCAGGTCTAGTTAAAGTAGCATAGATAAGACTACCAACCAAACTCTGATATTGTCTCATGTCCTTGAATTCTTCACCTCCAAATTTACTCAATTTGTGATTCACCTCCATTGGTGTAGGTGCTACCCTGCAATCATCCATTTTAAACTTGATTAACAAGTTCTTCAAATACCTTTCTTGGGTCACAAATACTCCATGTTGAGTATATGTAATCTCCATGCCCAAGAAGTATGACAAGTCTCCCAAGTCACTTATTTTGAACTCCTTTTCCATTTGCTTCTTTAGTCTTTGTATTCCTTCCTCATCTGTACCTGTAAGCATTATATCATCAACATATATGCACATGTATATGAAACCATTATCACTTGCTTTGACAAGCAAGCTACTATCTGCTTTAGACACCTGAAATCCAAGTTCTTTCAAGAACTTTACAAGTCTATAATTCCATGCCCTTGGGGCCTGCTTCAAGCCATACAAAGCTCTCTTAAGCTTGCACACATGATTTGGATACCGTTTATCTCTGAACCCTTGAGGTTGCTCCATGAAGACATCATCTGAAATATAACCATTCAAAAAAGCATTTTTCACATCTAATTGACACAATTTCCAACCTTTACATGTAGCAATTGCTATAAGTGTCTTGATGGTTGTCATCTTTGCCATAGGACTATAAGTCTCATCATAGTCAACACCATATGTCTGAGCAAACCCTTTGACAACAATTCTAGCTTTGTACCTAGACACACTTCCATCTGCAAATCTTTTTGTCTTATAGACCCACTTACATCCAATGATCTTCTGGCTATTTGGTTTTGGAACCGAATCCCATGTTTGATTCTCCAATAATGCATCATATTCTTCCTGCATAGCTTTCTCCCAATTTTCTTTACCTTTTGCCTCTTCATATGTAGAAGGGTCTTCATCTGTTTTAATCATGTAAGCATAATCTTTGGTAGCCAGAAATGAAGTATCATAGCTATACCTTGTAGGTTGCCATTTGTTCCTTGTAGACCTCCTAAGTTCTCCACTTCTTGAGGTTTCTGGTTCTTCATATTCAGGATCAAACCTAGGTGTTTCTTCCACTTCAACCTGTACTTCATTATTCTCTTCTTCATCAATTATTTGAACATTTGACTTACCTTTCCTTTGGCTCACAACCTCTTCATCATCTGTATTAATATTGATAGTACCTGCATACCAAGTACCTTGCTCATCAAATGTAACATCTTTTGATACAAGAAAATGTTTTGTGGATGGATTCCACAACCTGTATCCCATCTGCTTATCATCATAACCAATAAACACATATTTTTCACCTTTAGGTTCCAATTTGTGCCTTAATTGTGATGGCACATATGCATAGGCCAAACATCCAAATACTTTGCAATGGTCTAGTGTAGGTCTCTTACCCCACCATGCCTCATAAGGTGTCATTCCCTGCAAAGCTGTACATGGTAACCTATTGACCAAATAAGTAGCTGTATTTACAGCCTTTGCCCACAAATAATTAGGGCAATTTTTCTCCTTCATCATGGACCTTGCAAACTCAACAAGAGTTCTATTTCTCCTTTCTGCTACACCATTTTGTTGAGGAGAGTACCTGCAAGTAACTTCCCTTTTTATACCTGCATCCCACAAGTAATTACTGAATTCATTAGAGAAATACTCTCCCCCTCCATCTGACCTTAGTCTTTTCAACTTATGTCCTGTAATTCTTTCTGCATATGCATGATAGTGTTTAAATGTATTAAACACTTCTGACTTATCTTTGATCACATAAATAGTGATCCATCTAGTAGCATCATCAACATAAATCACATAATATCTTGACCCATTTATACTGAAATCCTTTGATGGTCCACACACATCTGTATGTATCAACTCAAGCTTCTCTGAGTACATAAAACCATGCTTGGAGTAGGAAAGCTTATGAGCCTTACCTAATTGACATGCCTCACATCTGTATGTCATATGTTGACCTGCAACATTAGGCAAACCAAGCACTGAACCATTGTTAATCATGTCTTTAATACCTCTTTCATTGAAATGTCCAAGCGTCTTGTGCCAAAGATCTAACTCAGAAATATTATGTCCTCCATATGTGAACATGGCATGACCAATATTACCTTGAATCTTCAATGTGAACAATCTTCCTTCTTTCTTCCCTGAAACAATTTGTTTATACCCATTGCTAGGGTCTTCCACAAACACTCCTTCATTAGTGAACCTTACTTCATAACCTTTTTCCACAATTTGTCCTACACTTATCAAATTCTTAGGAATTGTAGGAACGTACAAGACCTTACTCAATAAGGTGCTACCATCCTTGGCCTTCACTGATCCAATTGACTTCACATTGTGCTTTGTATTGTCACCTGTTTGAACAACATGATTAGATACCTTATTTTCCAAATCAGTCATCAAGGCTATATTACCACTCAGGTGATTGCTACACCCTGAATCAATGTAGAAGACTCTTTGATCTTCATTCTGCCTTTCACAAGTTGCATTCATTATCAATGTTGAATCTTCCTTTTGATCTGAAGCATAATTGTAATAGGTGTTGTTATATTGTTGACTTTGGAAACCTCTACCTGCATTTCCTCCAAAGTAACCCCTACTACCTCTGCCTCTGAAATTACCTCTTTGATTTCTGCCACTTCTTCCTCTTGTATTATAGTTCTGATTATATCCACCATTACTCTGATTATTATGCCAACAATCATTAGCTAAATGATTTGTCTTACCACAAATCCAACAAGCTTTGCCTCCATCTTTGTTGTTTCTGCCTCTTCCTCTACCTTTGCCACCTCCTCTACCTCTTAGGAAGTTGGCTTGACTAGTTGTACCTTCATCTTCACCTGCTTGTTGCTTTCCTTTGTTAGCTTTCTTCTTGTCCTTTGAGTACATTGCATGACCTGTACTTTTGTCACCATCTCCTTTAACATCCTGCTCAAATGTTAGCATATGACCTAGCAACTGATTTAAATCAGGAGTGAAATGATCAAGTGATAATTCTGTAGACAAAATGAATGGCTTCCATTTGTCATCACCTCTCAAACCTGTAAGGATTTGCCTTACCAATTTATCCTCCTCAATGTCTTCATCAACAGCTCCTAAAGCATCTGCAATATTTTTCATTCTTGTCACATAGTCTGAAATGGATTGAGAAGCCTTCTTCTTAAAGGTGGTAAACTCTGCCCATAAGGATGCCTTCCTTGACTTAGTAGTATTCTGGAAATGCTCCTCCAAAGCATTCCAAATATCAGTTGCACTTTCAAGACCTCGAATATGAGGTAACAAGTAATCATTGACTGCCATATATATAATGCTCCTAGCTTGAGCATCTTTCTTCATCCAATTTTTCAAATCTGCTAACTCTTCCCTAGTTGGAACACTAGGATCTCTGAGCTGTGGTTTCTCTTCTTCTCCTTTGATGTAAGCTATTAAATCTTTGCTCATAAGATGAGCTTCCATCCTCATTGACCATGCAGGATAGTTTTCCCTATCCAATTTCTCTATCTGTAGAGAATCTCCCATCTTGTGTCCACCTGTGTATTGAAATCTTCAAGCTTTATGAATAATATATGTACCTTTACTTCAAATTAGAGTCCTTTTGTCTTTCTTGATGTCGTATGGTCTCTTCCTCAAGCTTTGCCTTCAAGCTTTCACCTTTTAGTTCTTCAGTTGTTGAATTCCTTGAATCTGCAGCAGTCGGGATCCTCCTCTCCTTGATTTTGATGTTTCCTGCTCTGATACCACTGATGGAGAGTGTTAATCTCCAAAAGAACAACCTACTCTTGAATTTAGAACACCTCTATATCAAGATTAAGTCAAAACCTTCACCAATTTAAGCTATCAATGACCAAATATCAATTTCTTGACTAAACTGTGAAGAAGGAATTTCCTCAGAAAGTCTGCTGCATAGATCTTGCTCATTGACTGAGTAAATGTGTAAAGTTTTTTATGAAACTTTGCACAAGGTGTCGCCTAAAGATTGCGCACCTTCTCCAAGTCGAATTACTTCAAAAGGTTCAGTAGATCTTGAGAAATCTACTTACCAAGTCAGCTATGTCTAAATCTGCACTTCTGAGAAGTCGATTTGGACACCCCTAACTTCTTAACTTTAATTCTCTCAATATAAAACCCGTTTAAGCAAATGCCTTTAGCCACGAGTAGCTTACCTTCCAGCTTAAAGATTAAGTGCTTACTTGCACAAAACTTTACACTGTGGAGTGAGAAATGATCAAATCATTAAGATCGAAATTTGCACCTGTTTCAGGAACCAGTGAGTACTTTCTCACATGTAAATGTTCCTACACACAATTCTTTTAGTCTGATCACAATTAGACTCTCAAAATCTAGCCATAGATTGATTAACTATGGACTTAGATATCTCCAAAAGGAATTCACAAAAGATCTATCACACAGGGAAAAAACACAGAAACATCGGGTGCAATTTTTCCTTCTATTTCTCAGAAATTTACAACTGAGTGAGGATAGTGAGTTCAACTCACTTCACACATGTCTAATGACATTTTCTACTACTCAATACACTAATCTCATGATCTCCTATTGTCTCTCCTTGTCTTCTCTACTTGCCCCGACATTTTCAAAAGTATTTATAGGCAATTATGTACAGACTTATATCAAAGCATAAGTATAAGTAACCTATGTCTTAACTAATGTACATATGTGTACATGTCTTTCACTATGTGAATGTATCCATCTTCTTTGCTTCAAAACTTGATCTCATCTCCATCCTTTGTCCTTCAAATCTTCAATTGGTGATTGGTCTGCACCAACAAAGTAGATTGTTTACTTTAGAAATTTAAGACACAAGGAACATGGCACTATTTAGTTTTAGAGATAAAACCTTATCTGAGCTGGAAATATGGCACAAAAGGCTAGGGCACATAGGAGAGAGAACTCTAAAGCAAATTTGCATGGATCAAATGTGACCAAGCAGCACATGATTTACAAATGTGGAGCTTGCCAATTTGGCAAAGCTCATAGGCAACCATTCAAAAGGAAGGAATACATCCATGAAGATTATTTGGAGCTTGTACACATTGATGTGTGGGGTTGTAGCAAAGATCCATCCATCTCAGGTTCAAGGTACTATGTCGTTTTTATTGATGATTATAGTAGGTGGACAATTCTCTATTTCATGAAGCATAAGGATGAGGTGTTTACATGTTTTAAGAAGTATTTGGCCCTAGTTGAAAACCAAATTGGAAGGAGCTTGAAGAGAATCAGGTCAGATGGATGTGATGAGTACTTTTCACATGAGTTTGATCTATTTCTATAGGAGAGAGGCATAAAGAGGGAAGTGACAAACAAGTATACTCCTGAATTGAATGGAGTGGCAGAGAGAAGGATCCAGTTAATTGTTGAGACATCTAGGTCTATGTTAAATGAGAAAAAATTACCTAATTATTTATGGGTAGAGGCTATTTCTAGAGCCACCTATTTGGTCAATAGGCTTCCATCCAAATCCTTAGGATAATATGACACCATATGAAGCATGGAATGGCAGGAGACCATCATTGGATCATTGCAAAATATTTGGATTCATTGCCTATGCACACATCCTATCACAAATCAGAGGGAAGCTTGACCCTAAGGTTGAGAAATGTATATTTATTCGGTATGATCAAAATCAAAAGGGATATAGACTTTATAATCCCACTAACAAGGCATTCATAGTTAGTAGGGATGTAGTATTTGATGAGAATAATTCATGGTTTGAAGATGATTGCAAGAAAGTCAAATTACCATATGATTTGGAAAATGATTTTCCAACCCTAACTCAAGGAGACCAACACCAAGCAGAGGTCAACAACTCAGGAAGCTATGTGGCTTAAGCCATTGTATGCAAATTCGGAGATACATTCCTACACTTCATATATCTTTGGAGATAACACTAGTTCACTTCATTTGGCTGCTAATCCTATGTATCATCCTAGGACTAAGCACATTGAAGTGCAGAATTACTCACCAAAGCAATGGATGGAACAAAGACGAACAGGTTCAAACTGATGATTGGGCTGCAAAAGATCAAGGAGCAATGAAGATCAATCATGTTAGGCTTGAGGGGGAGCTGTTGGTGCCATTAAGCCCAAGCCTACACACTTGATCACTTCACATAAGCTTGATGTATAAGCATATCATTTGGAACACTTCATATGTACAACCTCTTGTAACTTCGGGTTATAATTACTCATTGTAAAAGTGGAATAAACCCACGAGGAGTTAGGAAGCATATAATCTTGTATCTTTTGGTAGCTAAGTCAAGAGAGAATCATTCCTATACTTTAGGATGCCCCTTATTGGTAGAGATTTGAATTTGAATTCAAATCTTTGGCTCCAACAAAAACTATAAAAGTCAATATGAAATGCCCGCATGTATCTATAGGTTTAAAGATCATTTCCATGTACTTTCATTGAGAAGAGGAGCTCATCTCATAGCTTTTACATGGTAAAGCTTTCTTGCCCTTTAGAAAAGGCATTAAATCCCAAGTACCATTTTTATGAATAGAATCCAATTCACTTTTCATGGCAATCTCCCATTTCTCATGATCCTATGTATGCATAGCCTCTTTATAGCAAGAAGGCTCACGAGCATCTATTAGCATAAATAATTCAACCTACAACATATATATCACACGGATGCGAGACACGAGTAGAACATTTCAAGTAGTGTTGAATAGGAACATTTGCATGGACATTTTCTTGAGCATCCCTATGTGTAGCATTTTTACACATCTTAACTAAAGGACTAGTACCCTCAAACACCACTCTCCTCACTTCAACCTCCTTAATGTGTTGTTTATGCATCTTAGACTCATTGAAAATGACATCACTACTTTTGATCATTGAATATGTTTTAAGATCACATAAGCAATATCCAAATTGTCCTTCTCGACCATCTCCAATAAAAATGCATTTGTTTTTACTTATGGTCCAACTTTTGTGTACGATTCTTGGGTATGAACATATGCTTCATACCCAAAAATTCAAAGATGATCATAATATAGTGGCTTCCCTCTCCATAACTCTTGTTGCACTTTTAGAACTTTGGTAGTGCTACATTCAATATTGCTTATACCCAAAAGCTTAGTGAAAGGTTTGCATGATACAACAAAAGAAAATACTATATCCTAAATAATTATGTTCATTCTTTGAGCTATACCATTCTATACTAGGTTATAAGGAGCGGTAAAATCTGTATGACTTCCTCTAGATGTACAAAAAGGCTAAATTCATGTGAGGTATACTAACCCCCATTATTTGAATGTAAAGCTTTGAGCTTAGTTCCTTTTTTGATCTCACTGATAGCAAGAAATTTTCTAAAAGTTGGAAATACCCCATCCTTCAATCTCATAGGATATGCCCAGAATTTTCTAGTAGCATCATCTATGAAAGTCATAGAGTAAAGGGTGCCACCTAATGAAATTGTGGGCATAGGACCACACACATCTATATGAACAAGATCTAAAGGCTGAATTGATGAGTCAATGTGTGTCTTATGCACATTCTTACTTTACTTTCCATATTGAAATTTCTCACAAAATGAAAAATCAGAGAAAGATAACACATGTAAGTAGCCAAAATGAGAAAGATTTTCCATTCCACTATGAGATATGTGGCCCAAATGGCCATGCCAAATACAAGTCATAGACTCTTGAGTAATAGCTTGTTAAACTCAAGCAATGATGAATAGGAGATGGTTCAACCACGCCCTTAGAAGGAGGATTAGGAAGTAATCCTTAACCATAGAAATATGTCAGTCCATCATACTCCTAACAAGTAGGTCATAAGTTCAATTCCCACAATTGATATCAGAGCATAGGAAGTAGGCTTGGGCAAGGTATATAGAAGGTGTGCATCGTGCTTTCTAAAATAAGACCAATAAATATTAGATTGTATCTCCCAACCCCTAGCTGGGATTTAGACATGTAAGGTATCTTTGGAAATCTCTCAAATTTAGCTTTCCAATGCAATCAATAGACTGAGGATCCTAGATAGCTAGCATGGGTGAGAACCAGTTTCAACATACTAAGGTTGAGAATCAAGGCTGAAGATGCCAAGCTTTTGAACAAGGCAAGTCCATAGGCAAGTGGCCGAAGAAGTGGAAAGGCAAGGTTCAAGACACCAAGGTTGAGATCAAGGGTTTGAGAGACCAAGGTTGAGAACAAGAAGGTTCAGGAGACTGTGCATAGGTGAAGACATCAATTCAATGGGGGATCAAAGGATTCATCATTGAGGACAATGACCTCTAGAAGGGAAGAGAGTGTTAGAATCAAGAAATGATACGTAAGAGATGGATGAACCATACCCTAAGAAGGTGAATTAGGAAGTAATCTTCAACCATGGCTTTTGGTGCAAGTGGTTAGCCCATCATAATCTTAACCAGTAGTCATGAGTTCAATTCCCATAATTGTTTTCAAAGCCTAGGAAGTAGGCTTGGATAAGATGGATGGAAGGCACGCATGGGGCTTTTAGAAATGAGCCCAATAAAGATTAGAGCACATCTCCCAATCTATAGGTTGGATTCAAACATGTAAGGTACCCTTGAAAAGCTCTCCAAATGAAGTTATTAATGCATGCAATAGATTGAGGATCCAAGCCACACCCTAAGAAGGAGGATTAGAACCAATAATCAACCATCATTTTTGGGGCAAGTGGTTAGCCCATCCTACTCCTAACTGGTAGGTCATGAGTTCAATTCCCACACAACTAGTAAGTGTTAATTTTTTATACAAATAAAGGATAAATTGAGCTAACATTGCTTCCTTTTTCAATAACCATATTGAGCTTTGATATTCAAAAAGTTTGAGCATAGAAAACCACCTTGTAACTGATGGAGAGTGTTAATCTCCAAAAGAACAACCTACTCTTGAATTTAGAACACCTCTATATCAAGAGTAAGTCAAAACCTTCACCAATTTAAGCTATCAATGACCAAATATCAATTTCTTGACTAAACTGTGAAGAAGGAATTTCCTCAGAAAGTCTGCTGCATAGATCTTGCTCATTGACTGAGTAAATGTGTAAAGTTCTTGATGAAACTCTGCACAAGGTGTCGCCTTCAAAAGGTTCAGTAGATCTTGAGAAATCTACTTACCAAGTCAGCTATGTCTAAATCTGCACTTCTGAGAAGTCGATTTGGACACCCCGAACTTCTTAACTTTAATTCTCTCAGTATAAAACCCGTTTAAGCAAATGCTTTTAGCCACGAGTAGCTTACCTTCCAACTTAAAGATTAAGTGCTTACTTGCACAAAACTTTACACTGTGGAGTGAGAAATGATCAAATCATTAAGATCGAAATTTGCACCTGTTTCAGGAACCAGTGAGTACTTTCTCACATGTAAATGTTCCTACACACAATTCTCTTAGCCTGATCACAATTAGACTCTCAAACTCTAGCCATAGATTGATTAAGTATGGACTTAGATATCTCCAAAAGGAATTCACAAAAGATCTATCACACAGGGAGAAAACACAGAAACATCGAGCGCAATTTTTCCTTCTATTTCTCAGAAATTTACAACTGAGTGAGGATAGAGAGTTCAACTCACTTCACACATGTCTAATGACATTTTCTACTACTCAATACACTAATCTCATGATCTCCTATTGTCTCTCCTTGTCTTCTCTCCTTGCCCCGACATTTTCAAAAGTATTTATAGGCAATTATGTACAGACTTATATCAAAGCATAAGTATAAGTAACCTATGTCTTAACTAATGTACATATGTGTACATGTCTTTCACTCTGTGAATGTATCCATCTTCTTTGCTTCAAAACTTGATCTCATCTCCATCCTTTGTCCTTCAAATCTTCAATTGGTGATTGGTCTGCACCAACAGCTCCCCCTCAATCATCAATTGAGGTTTCTCTTATCTTCTTTATACCTGCCATGTCTTTAAATTTGTGTAGCTTTGGTCCATCCAAGCTCTTTGTAAGCATATCAGCTATCTGATCTTTTGTTGAAGTATGTATGACTTCAATCTCCTTATCCATCACCTTCTCCCTTAGAAAGTGATACTGTATCTCAATGTGTTTAGTCTTGGCATGAAAAACAGGATTAGCAGCTAGATATAATGAACTCATGTTATCACCATAAATGATAGGTATGTTCTGTATAGTGTCAAAACTCTTCATTAGAGTTTTAAGCCATATTACTTCTTTTGCAGCTTCAACCATGCCTTTGTACTCTGCTTCTGTAGATGACAAAGCAACTGTATGTTGCTTCTTTGAGCACCAGGAGATTAACTTATCTCCCACATAACACATATATCCATAAGTTGATCTTCTATCATCTGGATTACCTGCCCAATCTGCATCACTATAGATCTTGATGTTTGTATCTGATGTAAACCCATAATACAAACCTTCTTTGAGTGTACCCTTAATGTACCTCAACACTCTTTGACCTGCAATCCAATGCTCTTTCCTAGGACAATGCATGAATTGAGACAAAACCCCTACTGCATATGATAAATCAGGTCTAGTTAAATTAGCATAGATAAGACTACCAACCAAACTCTGATATTGTCTCATGTCCTTGAATTCTTCACCTCCAAATTTACTCAATTTGTGATTCACCTCCATTGGTGTAGGTGCTACCCTGCAATCATCCATTTTAAACTTGATTAACAAGTTCTTCAAATACCTTTCTTGGGTCACAAATACTCCATGTTGAGTATATGTAATCTCCATGCCCAATAAGTATGACAAGTCTCCCAAGTCACTTATTTTGAGCTCCTTTTCCATTTGCTTCTTTAGTCTTTGTATTCCTTCCTCATCTGTACCTGTAAGGATTATATCATCAACATATATGCACATGTATATGAAACCATTATCACTTGCTTTGACAAGCAAGCTACTATCTGCTTTAGACACCTGAAATCCAAGTTCTTTCAAGAACTTTACAAGTCTATAATTCCATGCCCTTGGGGCCTGCTTCAAGCCATACAAAGCTCTCTTAAGCTTGCACACATGATCTGGATACCTTTTATCTCTGAACCCTTGAGGTTGCTCCATGAATACATCATCTGAAATATAACCATTCAAAAAAGCATTTTTCACATCTAATTGACACAATTTCCAACCTTTACATGCAGTAATTGCTATAAGTGTCCTGATGGTTGTCATCTTTGCCACACGACTATAAGTCTCATCATAGTCAATACCATATGTCTGAGCAAACCCTTTGACAACAAGTCTAGCTTTGTACCTAGACACACTTCCATCTGCAAATCTTTTTGTCTTATAAACCCACTTACATCCAATGATCTTCTGGCTATTTGGTTTTGGAACCAAATCCCATGTTTGATTCTCCAATAATGCATCATATTCTTCGTGCATAGCTTTCTCCCAATTTTCTTTCCCTTTTGCCTCTTCATATGTAGAAGGGTCTTCATCTGTTTTAATCGTGTAAGCATAATCTTTGGTAGCCAGAAATGAAGTATCATAGCTATACCTTGTAGGTTGCCATTTGTTCCTTGTAGACCTCCTAAGTTCTCCACTTCTTGAGGTTTCTGGTTCTTCATATTCAGGATCAAACCTAGGTGTTTCTTCCACTTCAACCTGCACTTCATTATTCTCTTCTTCATCAATTATTTGAACCTTTGACTTACCTTTCCTTTGGCTCACAACCTCTTCATCATCTGTATTAATATTGATAGTACCTGCATACCAAGTACCTTGCTCATCAAATGTAACATCTTTTGATACAAGAAAATGTTTTGTGGATGGATTCCACAACCTGTATCCCATCTGCTTATCATCATAACCAATAAACACATATTTTTCACCTTTAGGTTCCAATTTGTGCCTTAATTGTGATGGCACATATGCATAGGCCAAACATCCAAATACTTTGCAATGGTCTAGTGTAGGTCTCTTACCCCACCATGCCTCATAAGGTGTCATTCCCTGCAAAGCTTTACATGGTAACCTATTGACCAAATAAGTAGCTGTATTTACAGCTTCAGCCCACAAATAATTAGGGCAATTTTTCACCTTCATCATGGACCTTGCAAACTCAACAAGAGTTCTATTTCTCCTTTCTGCTACACCATTTTGTTGAGGAGAGTACCTGCAAGTAACTTCCCTTTTTATACCTGCATCCCACAAGTAATTACTGAATTCATTAGAGAAATACTCTCCCCCTCCATCTGACCTTAGTCTTTTCAACTTATGTCCTGTAATTCTTTCTGCATATGCATGATAGTGTTTAAATGTATTAAACACTTCTGACTTATCTTTGATCACATAAATAGTGATCCATCTAGTAGCATCATCAACATAAATCACATAATATCTTGACCCATTTATACTGAAATCCTTTGACGGTCCCCACACATCTGTATGTATCAACTCAAGCTTCTCTGAGTACATAAAACCATGCTTGGAGTAGGAAAGCTTATGAGCCTTACCTAATTGACATGCCTCACATCTGTATGTCATATGTTGACCTGCAACATTAGGCAAACCAAGCACTGAACCATTGTTAATCATGTCTTTTATACCTCTTTCATTGAAATGTCCAAGCCTCTTGTGCCAAAGATCTAACTCAGAAATCTTATGTCCTCCATATGTGAACATGGCATGACCAATATTACCTTGAATCTTCAATGTGAACAATCTTCCTTCTTTCTTCCTTGAAACAATTTGTTTATACCCATTGCTAGGGTCTTCCACAAACACTCCTTCATTAGTGAACCTTACTTCATAACCTTTTTCCACAATTTGTCCTACACTTATCAAATTCTTAGGAATTGTAGGAACATACAAGACCTTACTCAATAAGGTGCTACCATCCTTGGCCTTCACTGATCCAATTGACTTCACATTGTGCTTTGTATTGTCACCTGTTTGAACAACATGATTAGATACCTTATTTTCCAAATCAGTCATCAAGGCTATATTACCACTCAGGTGATTGCTACACCCTGAATCAATGTAGAAGACTCTTTGATCTTCATTCTGCCTTTCACAAGTTGCATTCATTATCAAAGTTGAATCTTCCTTTTGATCTGAAGCATAATTGTAATAGGTATTGTTATATTGTTGACTTTGGAAACCTCTACCTCCATTTCTTCCAAAGTAACCCCTACTACCTCTGCCTCTGAAATTACCTCTTTGATTTCTGCCACTTCTTCCTCTTGTATTATAGTTCTGATTATATCCACCATTACTCTGATTATTATGGCAACAATCATTAGCTAAATGATTTGTCTTACCACAAATCCAACAAGCTTTGCCTCCATCTTTGTTGTTTCTGCCTCTTCCTCTACCTTTGCCACCTCCTCTACCTCTTAGGAAGTTGGCTTGACTAGTTGTACCTTCATCTTCACCTGCTTGTTGCTTTCCTTTGTTAGCTTTCTTCTTGTCCTTTGAGTACATTGCATGACCTGTACTTTTGTCACCATCTCCTTTAACATCCTGCTCAAATGTTAGCATATGACCTAGCAACTGATTTAAATCAGGAGTGAAATGATCAAGTGATAATTCTGTAGACAAAATGAATGGCTTCCATTTGTCATCACCTCTCAAACCTGTAAGGATTTTCCTTTCCAATTTCCTCCTCAATGTCTTCATCAACAGCTCCTAAAGCATCTGCAATATCTTTCATTCTTGTCACATAGTCTGAAATGGATTGAGAAGCCTTCTTCTTAAAGGTGGTAAACTCTGCCCATAAGGATGCCTTCCTTGACTTAGTAGTATTCTGGAAATGCTCCTCCAAAGCATTCCAAATATCAGTTGCACTTTCAAGACCTCGAATATGAGGTAACAAGTAATCATTGACTGCCATATATATAATGCTCCTAGCTTGAGCATCTTTCTTCATCCAATTTTTCAAATCTGCTAACTCTTCCCTAGTTGGAACACTAGGATCTCTGAACTGTGGTTTCTCTTCTTCTCCTTTGATGTAAGCTATTAAATCTTTGCTCATAAGATGAGCTTCCATCCTCATTGACCATGCAGGATAGTTTTCCCTATCCAATTTCTCTATCTGTAGAGAATCTCCCATCTTGTGTCCACCTGTGTATTGAAATCTTCAAGCTTTATGAATAATATATGTACCTTTACTTCAAATTAGAGTCCTTTTGTCTTTCTTGATGTCGTATGGTCTCTTCCTCAAGCTTTGCCTTCAAGCTTTCACCTTTTAGTTCTTCAGTTGTTGAATTTCTTGAATCTGCAGCAGTCGGGATCCTCCTTTCCTTGATTTTGATGTTTCCTGCTCTGATACCACTGATGGAGAGTGTTAATCTCCAAAAGAACAACCTACTCTTGAATTTAGAACACCTCTATATCAAGAGTAAGTCAAAACCTTCACCAATTTAAGCTATCAATGACCAAATATCAATTTCTTGACTAAACTGTGAAGAAGGAATTTCCTCAGAAAGTCTGCTGCATAGATCTTGCTCATTGACTGAGTAAATGTGTAAAGTTTTTTATGAAACTTTGCACAAGGTGTCGTCTTACGATTGCGCACCTTCTCCAAGTCGAATTACTTCAAAAGGTTTAGTAGATCTTTAGAAATCTACTTACGAAGTCAGCTATGTCTAAATCTGCACTTCTGAGAAGTCGATTTGGACACCCCTAACTTCTTAACTTTAATTCTCTCAGTATAAAACCCGTTTAAGCAAATGCTTTTAGCCACGAGTAGCTTACCTTCCAACTTAAAGATTAAGTGCTTACTTGCACAAAACTTTACACTGTGGAGTGAGAAATGATCAAATCATTAAGATCAAAATTTGCGCCTGTTTCAGGAACCAGTGAGTACTTTCTCACATGTAAATGTTCCTACACACAATTCTCTTAGCCTGATCACAATTAGACTCTCAAACTCTAGCCATAGATTGATTAACTATGGACTTAGATATCTCCAAAAGGAATTCACAAAAGATCTATCACACAAGGAGAAAACACAGAAACATCGGGCGCAATTTTTCCTTCTATTTCTCAGAAATTTACAACTGAGTGAGGATAGAGAGTTCAACTCACTTCACACATGTCTAATGAAATTTTCTACTACTCAATACACTAATCTCATGATCTCCTATTGTCTCTCCTTGTCTTCTCTCCTTGCCCCGACATTTTCAAAAGTATTTATAGGCAATTATGTACAGACTTATATCAAAGCATAAGTATAAGTAACCTATGTCTTAACTAATGTACATATGTGTACATGTCTTTCACTCTGTGAATGTACCCATCTTCTTTGCTTCAAAACTTGATCTCATCTCCATCCTTTGTCCTTCAAATCTTCAATTGGTGATTGGTCTGCACCAACAGTAACCAAGGTCATCAAGTTGAAAAACCTGACATCAAAGTGCATGATAACTGAGGTAAATGGCATATTAAACCATCAATGAACTACACAACAAATCTCCAATCCTAACAACTTCACACTAGTAAGAGTCACCAAGTCTCACAGTACTAAGAGAATTCATTGCATAAGTAGAGAACCATTCTCTATGTGGTGTCACATGGAAAGACACAGCAAAAATCTAGCACCTGCCTATGGGAAAGAGAATCAACCATAAAAGCCTCAATGGGCATAGTACTGTCAAGTGTCAACACATCAACATCATCAAAAATGACATTAATTTCTTCAGTCTTCATAATCGAATCAGATGGTGCAGGTAGCTATTTAACATGTTTATCAACATTTTCTCATTTACTTCTAGCATTTCTTAATGCATAGGAATCTTTCTTTATCTATCCTTTCACAATAATGGCATTCAATATCCCTCTTCCTTGATTGACTTCTATTCTTGTTCCATTGACCATTCTTTTCCTTGTTCTTGCTCCTTCCACATTGTTGATTCTTTCCTTGTAAGAATCACAAAAATTATATGCATATCCACTTTGAGTGCCAACCATAGATTTTCTATAAATCTTCTCACTCAAGAGTGATCCACATATGTCATGATAGACCAGTTTACCACAAGGAACACTATTGCTAATAGCTATGTAAAATGTATCTCATAATGATGGCAAGGTGCATAGCAACAAGACTGCTCCTCATGAGAATTGGAATGGACATAAGACTATGGTTAGTCATATGTGCGTGTTTGGTTCTTTGGCATATACTCTTGTGCCATCACAACAATGTCACAAATTTTATGACAACGCAAATAAATGTATATTTGTTGGCTATGCTGAAAGTAAGGGATATTATTTGTACCATTCATTGAGGGACACAATTATTGTGAGACAAGATGTGGTATTTTCTAAAGTTCGGTTTTCCCTCTACTTGAATGCAAAAAACAGCCAAACAATTAGCAAGACGTGTTTGGTACACAAACAGTTAGCAAGATGTGTTTGGTACACTCATACCTTTGTTCCAAAGTGGTGTGCTTGACTATGGCCATAGAGAAGAGCCAACCAAGGGCTGAAAAAGTTTAGCAAAATAGATCTGAAAATGGAAAGACTTTCTAGCCAAACATGTTTGGAACTACTGGAAGTTTCCATCCACATATGGATTAACATTTGTGACAAATATGGCTGAAAATGAGCATGAAATTCAGCCCACGCATGATATATATGTTGATGATTCATTAAATAATGAATGCATGTCTATCAAGAGTGCACAAAGTATGCAAAAGTGGCTAAAACAAACTTTGCAGGACATCAAATTGAGTGCACCTTTACTTGGTAGAGCAAGATCAAGCTCTCACATGCATCAAGAAATTTTATGGATTATTCTCTTATTGAGCATCTAATGAAGAGAAACTTAATTTTGAAGATGCATGTGACGATCCACAATGGATGAGTGTTATGCAATAAGAAATTGATTCCATACATAGGAATGGTACTGAGTTGCCAAAAGGAAAAAATGCCATTGTTACGAAGTAGGTGTACAATATTAAAAGAAAGTCAGATGGTAGCATTGATCACTAAAGAGCCAGATTAGTTGCCAAAGGATATGCACAACAATATTGCATTCACTATGAGGAACCTTGTGCACCTACTTCATGCATGATTACCATTTGTATCAAGGTTGCATTGGCTACACAACAAGGTTGAAAAGTACATCATTTGGACATAAAAATAGCTTTCTTGAATGATGATTTGCAAGAAGAGGTCTACGTGAAGCAACCTCTTGGATTTTCCATGAGAGGAAAAGATCATATGACTTGTTGCCTACATAAAGCCTTGTATAATCTCAAGCAAGCTCCACATGCATGGTATGACAAAGTCCATAAGCACTTGATTGCTCTTGGTTTCACATGTAGTCCAATTGAAACCACACTCTATGTATGCAAAGATGGGACTGATCTTACAGTGCTTGTTTTTTATGTTGATGGCATACTCTTGACTAGGTCATGTGATGCAAAACTTGACATTCTTATGGATGATTTGCAAAAAACATTTGATGTCACCTATCTTGGTTTTTTTGAGCTACTATCTTGGCATTGAGTTTGTATCCATTGAGGGAAGAATTTTTATGCATCAAGCAACGTATGTTGAAAAACTACTTCAACATTTTCACTTTGGGGATTGCAAGCTAGTTTCCACACTAGTGGAGACAAGATTTAGGTTCCTTGTTTAGGATTCCAGTGATGTGTTTGACACTTCTCTTTATCAACAAGTTGTGGGATGTCTTATATATGCATGCAACACAAAGTCGAATGTATAGTATGTAGTTTCCTAGTTGCATCAATTCATGCGTAGCCCAAGCACTAAGCATTGGAAAGCAGTGAAACATGTCTTAAGATATCTCAACAGTACTTTGAGCTTAGGTCTCTTTTATGGTAGAGATATTCAACCATGCTTGCATGCTTTTATAGATAGTGATTGGGCTAGTTTTTATGATACTCACATGTACACTAGTGGTAATTTCTTTTTCCTTGGAGACTCATGCATATCTTGGTTGAATAAGAAGCAACCTTGGCAACATCAAGTTGTGAAGATGGGTACAGGGTTATTTTCATTGCTAGACTGGAGTGTATATAGTTAAGATGTCTATTGATGGATCTTTGCATGGATATTGATGTTGCTACACATATTCTCACTGGTAGTCAGAGTGCATTGGTTGTTGCATGAAACCCAATGTTTCATGCATGGGCCAAACACATAGAGGTGCATTATTACTATGTAAGGGAGCACCTTCATGCAAGACATATTCAACAAAGCTCTTCCACCAAAAAAGTTTGAAGCTTTTCAAAAAGCTTTAGACTTATTGCCTAGTGGGGGGCTGATCTCTCACTCCTTGTATGTATTCATGTCATTCGCTTCATGGGGGTTTATTACACTTATGTGTTCCTTCATTAGCTTTCATGTGAACCTTTTCCCCATACATGAACACTTTTTACTTTAGTATCCCTAACACTTCTACACACACCCAACACCACCTACTACATCGTTGTGTGTTGTTTCTAGGAATCTCAAGATATCATTCTCGTGTACACATAACTACAAATATCCATATCTGTCCTTTTTTGTACAAAATTGCTCCAATTAATGTGTAGTCTTGGGCTTCTTATGCTAAATGTTGTTGTCAGCTTGTGTCATTTCTTTGGGAGAAGTTTTTGTTTTTAAGAAGCTAACTAAAGGCCTGCTCCAATTAACATGTAGTCATGGGCTTCTTATGCTAAGCATGTAGTCATGGGCTTCTTATGTTAAACGTTGTTATCAGCTAGTGTCATTTCTTTAAGAGAAGTTTTTGTTTCTAAAAAGCTATCTAAAGTGTTGCTCCAATCAGGCATTAGTGAAACTTGATATAGAGTTGGATGGTCAACTAGCGATATGCTAAAACAGGTCACACACTCTTTAATCAACTTATCCACATCAAACTCCATCCTTGGCAAATATGCACTTAAATATTTCAATGTTTCTGGGGTTCTTTGTTTCAGATGATGTTGTCCTAGATGTTTCTAGAGTAATGTTGCCCTAGGGAACCTATATGTGCTAGATGTAACCACTTGAGATATTCTTCCTCATCCATGCAACAATAAAAAATTCATAATCCTTCTTGCTTATAGATGCTTCTTGCTAGTATATGGTACTTTTGTGATCTAGTAACTGCTTGCTCAATTATCTTTATAGTGTGGTTTAGATGTCCAAAAGTTAAAATAATTATGAGTTGTTTTGCCCAATTTGGGACAACTTCTAAGGTAAACAAGTAAGCATCACAAAGTTCATCTAACACTCCTTGTGGTGATTCTCCTAAAGTAGGTCATGGGAGGTGGTTTGCATATTGGTGGGTTTTTCTTTTTCTCACAACTACCTTGAAATCATATTCCATTAGTAAGATAAACCATCTTAATAATTGCTCTCTATTGTAGGGTTTGTTGATCAAATATAATAAAGCTTCATGATGTGTAAAGAATTTAAATTTATTGGCCAAGAGGTAATGTTTAACATTTAGTCATAGTATAATTCATTTCAATTGCATTCAATTGTCTACTTGCATAGGCTATGGGTAAATTCATGTTTCCTTCATCTATGAACTATGCCAAGATGCATCTAATAGCAAAGTTGGAGATATCAACATGGACATGGAATGGTTTGTTCTAATGAGGATTTGTTAAAATTAGGGTTGAGCACAGTCATCATTTAAGTTCAAAGAATGACTTTTCACACTTTTGATTCCACTCAAAATTGGTAAGAAGGTTGTAGAGTGGTTTGGCTATTATTATGTACATGTATATGAATCATCTATAATAGCCACAATGGCCCATGAAGGCTTGCACTTCCTTCACCATCCTAGGTTGTGATTACAATGGCTCTCACTTTATCCTCATCAGTTGATGTGTTGTTCTTCAAAACAAAATGGCCTAAGATTTTCCCTTGTCGCACCATGAACACACATTTTGGGGGATTTAGGAATACTTGATGTTCTCTAAATTTCTCAAATAGTTATCTCAACTCAAATATGTGATTTTTTCTTATGCAGGAATGTGTAGACAAATCATCCCCATAGACTTCGAGTGTTTTCACAAAACGTATTTTAAAAATTGACACATTAGTAATTACAAGGTAGCAGAGGCATTAATGAGCCCGAGTGGCATCGCTCCGAAAGAATAGATTTCCCATTATGTGGCAAAGGCCATTTTTTGTTGATCGTCAAGGGCTATGAATTTCCTCCTTCATTTCACTTGCATATGTGTCATTATATTTATATAGTTTTTGTTTCATGGGCTTGGCCTCTAACATCATAGGGATCTTATATGAAAAAATGTCGGGATCCACACCTTTCAAATATTTGTATGTCCAAGCAAATTTACCTCGATATTCATGTAGCAGAATTGTCAATTACTCTTCCTCATCTGCACTCAGGTCATTTCCCATTTATGTGTTTTTCTTGATCTTCAATTGTTATTATAATTTTCTCATCATATCGTTTTTTCATATGCTTCTCCCAAGAGATCTTCTCTTTTTTGCATAATCATTAAGACTTTCCTATCTTTGATCTCATACTCTTTGAAGTTCTCAAGAACCTCAAATAATGATTTCATCTCTTCTTTCACTCATGGGGTTTTTTGTTTCTTTTTCTTTTCTTCATCTTTGATTTGATTGGCTGAAATATCTCCTTCTTAAACTCATTCACCTTCTGTTGTTTTCAAACCAGATATAGGTAATCTTCCTCAGAATCACGAAAGGGATCCATAATGATGGATTCTTGGTCTTCCTACTTGTCCTCTTCCAAGGGTTCATACATGAATAGGGATATATCATAGCCATCCTCATCACAATGGGGAGTCTATTGTTTTTGTTCACCTCTATGTCCATTGTTGTTAATATTTTTAAAATCTTCTCTATGAGGTCTATGTCCTCTAATTTTCTCTCTCTTTATTGCACTCATTACTTGTTCTAATCTACACATTCCTAGGTTATGCATAAAACTTACCTCTAGGGCTTCTTTGGATTTCTTTTAGGCACCTGAAGTGTTGGCTAGACATAGACTCATTTTTTTGTGAGAAACCAAATATTTGTGTAGGAAAATACCTTTTGAACTTGCAAAAGGCGGATTTGTGTACTATAGTCTCATACTATAGTGTAATATGTCATTGGTAGGTTCGAATCACACACTAAGTATGCAGAGATATATGTAGAACAAAAGCACGCGTGCATAGTGTTATCCAAGATACATTGAGAAATAGCATCACACAAGAGGTGGTAGATGCACGGAGCCCATAACCACAACATGAGATTTGGGCATTTTCAAAAGCGAGGCTATGAGAAGTGGAGTGGAGAAGTTGAAGAACCACAAGATAGCATAGTTGATGATTCTCGAAAAGATTAGAAAGGCCACCTATGATGTGGAAGTGGAAGACTGGGAGGGATGAAAGCTGGTAGCTTTGCATTTTCAAGAGTGGAGAATGCTCAGAAGGAAGAATGAAAACTAAATCTTGGGAATCAATGTTGGGAAGAAGAAGGCAATCAATAGATCTAGGCTCTCGAATGTGGAAGCTACCATGGTTGAGGCTCTGAGTGGTTTGCATGCAAGATACTAGTACATTACTAGGGAACCACAGAAGGTCCAGGACTAGCGAGGTGGTGATCCTATGGAGGGCTAGAAATAGAGACAACAAGATGAAGACCAAGTGAGGGAATGATCAAATGGATTACACTTCATTTTACCAAGACCTTCTGATGGCTTTCATCCTTCCTTCATGTCCTTGACTACCAGATTCTGGATGTTGAAGGATCTCCAAGGCTTGGAAGTGAGTGTAGTTGTGATAACATATCCATCTTAGGCCTAAACATATGTATTACTTTACTAGAGTCTTCTTAAACATCTATATTACTTTACTACACTGTACTACATTCTACAGTATTAAGGATGATTCCTCCAAAGTACCTTTTTCTTTTAAGAAAGCTTCAACTCAATTCACCATCACTCATGTTTCACCAGCTTCCACTAATAGAGAGTATTTTTTTTGCAAAACACCATACTATTCGCTATGTAGATTAAGCCCAAGTGTAGCTAATTGTAATCCCAAATTCCAAGGGGAAGTGTCTGGAAACCTCACATTTTATATTCCCCTAAGCATGGTTTGTAAAAAATTCTCTCCATCCCCTCAGTTGGTACCAAGACCATCGGTGCTATCATCATTACTAAATCTCAACTTTTGTGCAATGTAGGATGCATCTACCTTGATTATCATATCTTCATTAATCTATAACCCAAAGGAGGATAAATGTTCTCCTTCTCGATCCATTTGCTCATTCATATGTGCTAAAAATGTGAATGCCATGGGATGAACCACTAGCTATTGTAAGTTACTCATCGCCTAGTCCAGCAAATCTCTAGCTCAAAACCATTCTGACATCCAGAGAAGGAGATGTTATAGATTCTAAAGCATATGTAGTTTCATAAACTTGATCTCTTTCTAGATTACCATAGCTTTCATCTTTGTTGGTTAGCTTAGTAAGCACCTCAAGGTTACACAAAAAATAGAAAGTGCGATCATATGACCATCAAGGCTCATAACAGCTACGCACAACAAAATCCATAGGAGCAATTGCATCTAACCCATATACTAGCATGAAAGGGCTGAAATCAGTGGAGACCTTATAAGCAATGTGGTAAGCCCATAAAACAGTACGCAGGTATTGTTCCCATTTATTTGAATGCTCTAAAAACATTTTTTGAAGCATAAGTAGAAGAACTTTATTAGTGCTTTTTACTTATTCATTAGCATGAGGATGATAAGGAGTACTGAATTTATGCTCAATGCAATAATACTCCATAATAGCTCGAGTAAGTTGATTTAAGAAATCTGTTCCACGATCCGAAACTAACTCTAATGGTAGACCAAAACAAGGGAATAGCTACTATGTTAGCACTCTCATGACACTACCCACAGTAGCATGACATAAACCCCAAGCTTCAACCCATCACCTACTATAAGTGGTACATGCACGGATAAAAGTACGTCTAAAATGAGCGACAAGAGGCCAAATAGGAAAAATAAAATATAATCTCCATTTTTGGAATGGTTTTAAAAGAACAATAGGTTGAAGAGGGAATTGATGAATTTCATGAGGTTCGCCCATGCGTTGGGAAGGGTCACATAAGCATACATAAACATGAACATTCTTTTGCATAGAAGGCCACTATAAACCATTGGAAAAAACCTTTTGAATTGTTAAATCCACTCCCATAATGTCCACTTGTGGGACCATTATATGCTTCAAAAATATCTGTAAGCACTTTGTGTGGGGGAATACAATGCAACCAAACACCTATCAAATGATGAAAATATTGTTGATCTAAATTTATATAGAATCATTGATTGTGTAGTACCAGCTTCTTTCGGGTGGTAAACCATAAGTGAGAAAGGGGGATGCTAGTTGCTAGAAATGACAACATTTTTGTTGGAGCAAGTCTATGACAAGCCTAAGTATTGTCTTGAGTCTCACAAGGTCATAGGAGAAGCTTTAAAGTGAAGACAATGTATGGAAATTGAAGAGTTCACTTGTGAACTATCCCTTGTAACTTTTTGAGTCTTTACTCGATGTAAAAGTAAAAGGAATCTAAAACGGTTGATGCCACTTGATGAAAAAAGGGAAAAGAAGCCAAAAATTTGTGATTTAAGGTAGCTGGAGAATCAAATAAATCATTAAAAAGTTTGGAGAGTGATTATAGGAAGATTCAAATTCAAATCTTGGCTCCGAAGATCATTATAAATACATGGCCTTCTAGTCGCATTTTTAAAAGACCTCCATGAGCTGAGCTTTATGCCATATCAAGGTGTGGTTTCAAGGCACACATATGTATCCATACGTCCATTGTATTTCACAATCAATATACTTTCATTTTCATGATCATTTGAGTTCATATTTTCATGCTTTTGTGAAGTGTACTGTTCACTACCATATCTCTCAGTTTTCTCAATCAGATTGTAGAGATAATTTCTTTGATCTTGGTGCATCATTTTCAGTGATTCAACTTGGAAAAGTTAGCTCTCTAAGTCCACAGTATAGTCACAAATTTTCCATTGCAATTGGTTTTTTCAAGCTTGAGTTATGTTCAGTTGAAGTAGACTATATCGCTTCAACACTCTACTTCTTTGTCAGCACTCCATCAAATTAGTGTTTTTCTCAGAGCTCATTCTCAGTGTGTACTTCATGATTTTCCATGCTTTAAATCTTCATAGAATCAACCTACTATCTAGTATATTCCTACAAAATCCCATAAGCATTGAATTTCTGAATCTTGAATTATAATCATTTTTCTACTCATGGGTCTGAGTATTGCTACAACCCGTGAAAATTGGGATTGTGCTATGACTTGCTAAGTTCTTTTCACTTTATGTGGTTCATAATTTTTTATCAAATCACTCATAATTGTTATCTTACTAAGTTTATAAGAGTTCCGCAAAAGGAATTAAGCTAATTGCTGATGTGGCTGGAAAATTGTTCAAAATTTAGGACAGGTGTATAAACCAAAATAGCAAGTTTTTTAGTCATGGTTCAACTCCAACTTATCTGTTTTGATTCATCTTTTTGAGAGTGATCTTCCAAGGTACATAGGGTGTCAAATACATCCTTTGGCAAGCTAAAAGGGCCCACTACATATCCCTAGATTTTATTTGGCTGGTGTAGTGTAAATCTTTTGCAACACCACTTCATCTTCTCCAAGTTCAAATCCATCTCTTCACAGTGGTATTAGAGCAACATTGGACAACATGGCAGATGGATTCCCTTCATCAATTGAGAAATTGGATAGAGGTAACTACTCAACCTGGTCAATAAGGATGGAAGCTTATCTTCAAGGAAGGAATTTATATGTTTATATAGCTAGAGATGAAGTTATGCCAAGTTTCAGGAACAAAGGTCAACCAACATAAGAAGAGCAATAAAGATTGAGCACACGATGCTCCAAGGATGCACTTGCAAGGTCTTATATCCTCAAATATATCTCAAGTTTTTCGTTGCATGACATTAGAAGTTGTAAAACATCTCAGGAAGTGTGGAATGCACTTGAAGCCTTCTTCTCTTCAAGTACAAAATCCAGGAAACAACAACTATGGCTAGACTTCACAACTCTCAAGAAAGCTCCCAAACAAAATGTGACTGATTTTATCACAAAGCTCAAAGACATAGCAAATCAATTGGGAAACATTTAAGAGGTAATAGATGAAGAGAAAATTGTAAGGTAGGTCATCAATGGCTTCATAGCATATGAAAAGTGGGAAGCATTCACCACATCTATGGATCTATACATGGATATGCATGTACCAAATTTCAACACACTCATAGGTCAACTACTTACTCAAGAGGCCAAGCTTGTCAAGAATGGAGAAAGCTCCAAAAGCAATCAATCTTCAGCTTTGTATACTAATAAAAGCAAGTCAAAAGAAACTAAATGAAGAGGAAAGAAAGTGGATGATGAAGTAGGTACGCATGAAGCTAATTATGCAGGTAGAGGAAGACATGGTAGAGGTAGAGGTAGAGGCAGAGGAGGAAGAAAAGGTAGGGGGAGATCCCAAGACTCTAATTCATGCTCTATTTGTGGATTAACTAATCATACGACTGAAAATTGCTTTAGGAATTCCAAGAATCAAAGAGGCAGAGGCTACAATAGAGGAAGTTATGGCTACTCAAGAGGAAGGTTCAACAATTACCATGGCAACCATAACAATTACAACCATCCAAACTATCAAGGAGGCAATAGAGGAAGAAGAGACTTCAATAACTACACAAAGGACTCAAATCAAGAGGACTCATTGTTAATCATGAATATGGCCATGCCACAAGGTAAATCTGATGAGCATGTTTTCTACATAGATTCAAGTTGCTCCAATCATGTGGTAGGAAATGTGGCACTCCTATCAGATTTAGAAGATCCAAGGAACAAGCATGAGGTACAAATAAGAGATGATACAAGACACCTTATGGAGAAAATAGGAAATGTCAAAGCACCTAATGGAAACATCAACCTACTTAGTAAGCTACTCTATGTCCCTACCTTTACAAAGAATTTGATAAGTGTAGGACAGATTGTGGAGAAAGGCCTATAGGTTAGGTTCACAAAAGCATGAGCATTTGTTGAAGATCCAAGCCAAGGATTCAGGAGACTTGCAAAGGGTGAAAAGACAGGTAAATTGTTCACATTTGAATTACAAGGCACTAGAAACATTACTCTCTTTAACTATGGTAGTCAAACACTCACAGAATTGGAAGTATGGCACTAAAGGTTAGCACATATTGGTGAAAGATTATTAAAGCAAATTTGTAGGGACCAAAGTGTACTTGGACTCCCTAACTTGTCAAAAAACACATTATTTATAAGTGTAGTGCATGTCAATTCGGAAAGTCTCACAGGTTACCATTCATGAAGAAAGGATATATGCATGGGGATCTCTTGGATTTGGTTCATACAGATCTATGGGGACCTAGCAGATTGGCAGTTGTAAAATCAAGAATCTTTTTATATCCCTGCGCACGTACGAAAAGTTGTTACACATATACCTTGTAATCTTATATAAAGCAATGAAACAAGACACTTCAGTCGTTCCGAAAGATCACCAGACTGTCTGTCTGGGTAATTAGAGCTGAGCATTACTATGGTGTTTGTTGCCTAATTTCTGAGTATTCTATGTGTATCTATGTCTCGTCTGGTCTGTTGTCT
This sequence comes from Ceratopteris richardii, assembly GCA_020310875.1. Lineage (NCBI taxonomy): Eukaryota > Viridiplantae > Streptophyta > Polypodiopsida > Polypodiales > Pteridaceae > Ceratopteris > Ceratopteris richardii. The sequence continues at coordinate 54,256,542 of CM035419.1, read as the reverse complement.
ATTGGTATCTATTGCGGTTGGGAGTTTCATTTACATCCGGTAGATCGTTAGACTGTTGTCTGAATAAGTCGTTTGCCAGTCCTTATTGGGATTGTTGTGTTAGTTTGCGTATCGTGTTGTTATTCTTTCTTGGAATGTTCTGCCAGTGTTTGGTAAATTCTGTGTAGTTGTGGTAGTGTTTCTGGTGTTCAGGTTTGTACTGTGTTGTCTTCAATATTGAGATCTATGTTCATACGGCAAAGATTAAACTACAGTAAGAGCCGTCCTAAGTTGCATAATGAATCTTCAGCACTGTGTGTCTATAACTGTTGAGTCCTTCTGTGTCTTTGGTTGAGTTTGACTATGAGCACTATTTAGTGAAGCTAGGATTACTGTGACTGTCCCTAACGTTATAGTGGTGTGAAAAGGGTTCTGAGGTGATTCGGTATCAGGATACTAATAGTCTGGTACAGTGTATTCGATAGCATCTGGAAGGGTTTGAACGACGAACCGTACGATTGAGAAGGTTGTACCAATTCTTGATAGAATCTTGAATGTTGGTATATATGGTGGTGTGAAGTAATTTTTTGGGAAACAAGTATAGGGCCTCTGTCTTTATAGTCCCCTTCCACTCCCAAGAACCCAATACTTGTTTAAACGCGTTCTGATAGTTAGAACACAACATTTAACACTAGCGCCGTCTGTGGGAAAGTGGCAACAGATCAGACTGTTGCAAACCAGTTGTGGAAACGTGACGGTAGATTTTAAATCGACATTACTAGTACGCGATTAGTACCAAAAGATGATACATGCCGGTTACTCGATCTGGTGAAACGTATCCAAAGAACAGACAGCCTTGGGTACCTAACCTGCTAAGGATGCCTCCAGGAGGTAGAAGTGCAGGAAGGTCCAAACCAGTTGACAAGAAGGTAAAGAACGTTAGTAGTGATTCTGATCATATTCCGGTGGAACATACTACATCTCTGGTAGATTCCGGTACAATTTCGGCCCAGTCTGTCGAAGAGATAGTAACTCCAGAATCTACCAGGACGCAGCCTGAAGTTAGTTTAACAACATTGGGTAAAGATTCCAATTTTTTTACGAATAGAAACGCTTTACCCAAAGAAATCAGTAAGGAAGAAAAAGCACCTTGTATTGGTGAAAAATCGACACATTCCGGTGATATTTCGGTAACAATTGCTGAAAGATCGCAGTTTTTCGACGATGGTTTACCATTTTTTGGTGAATCTTCAGCCCAGTCACCGCTATTGGGAGTAAGCTTTCCTACATTTGACATCAAGAACGAAGGTATCTTGTTCGAAGCTCAGATTCGAAACATACTGAACAAGATTATCGACCCGAAAAGTGCACCGGCTGACGATACAGATTCCGACGATCCAGATACTCAGCCTCGGGATACAGAAGATAGTCACAATACAACCATCAGCACGATGAACGGGCAACAACAACAACAACAACAACAGCAACATTAGCAACAAACAGGAGTGACGTACACCAAATTTGGTGGATTTCTAGGTGATGACCCAGATGCTCATGTACGCACATTTGAGATAAGTTACGCAGTTCTCAATCATCCACCTGATCCGGCATATAAAGCTATTGTCTTCCAAATACATTGGTTAATGAAGTAGCTAGATGGCTTACAAAATATGATATTAACCATTTCGGCACCTATGAAGCGGTAAGGGATGCATTTCTGCAAAGATTCAGGCTAAAGAAGAATCTAGCCAAAATTTTCGACTACTTGCAAAATAATAGACAAAAGATAAATCAAACAGTGCAGGAATATGCCACTCTATTCAAAACCCATTTGTGGCAATTGCCACCAGCACATGCCAACCTGCAGAATAACGTTATTACTCAATGGTTTATCAATGGTTTGACTCCATAACTTAAACAGATTATGATCATACGCTGTGTAGGAGCTATGATGCTACATGCCGTGATCGCAATGGCTTTGCAACTTGAAAACAAGGTTGGAGGATTTACAAAAGATCTAGAGTGGTTAAAAGCAAATAGAAATGTCATCGAAGACCCAACCAGATAGATGTACTGCACTACATGCAAGAATTCAGACCATACTAGTGCCACTTGTGCACTTAATCAGTTGTTTTGTGCTATCTGCAACACTACCAGACATACCACCAAAAACTGCGCATATAACGCCAAAGTACAAGGACCAGCAACTGTCAATGCTATTATACAAGAACCAGGGCAGCCAGCCAATCATTATGTACCACCTCAAATGAGAAACAATCAGCAACAAGGCTATCGGAATTACAGAGGACAGCGAAATAACAACTACAATGCAAACCGTTGGCAGGCCGGACCAGCACAAGAAAATACCAATTTGCCACCATCTCGCTGCCATTTTTGTGGTGAATTTGGCCACATTAGAAGATTTTGTAAGGATGCAGCTGAGTATGATCAGAGGAAGAAAGAACGTCAAAACCCAATGACTAATATGGTACAAATCACACCAGTAGAAACGCACGCTGCAGTAATTCAGACCCGATCCGGTAAACAACTGCAACCAGCAGCAGAAATATTTGAACCAGGCATACGTGAACAACAAAGGATGTATGATAAGGCTAGTCAATGGACCACCGCAGAACTTACAGTGTTCCCAGATCCTATTCCGGTGACCCAGGCTCCGTTAACCGAGGAAGGAAGACAAAAACAGGATTCTAATTCAGCAGCAGGCACATCATCTTCAGCAGGCGCATCATCTTTAGAATCTGTGGAAAATACAATTCAATCACAACAGGCCTGGGAAATTTTATCTAAAGCATCCATTACTCTTCCTCTGGGCCAATTACTTGCACTAGTATCGGGAGTTCGACAACAATTCCAACAACAGTTCAGTCCTGTGCCTTCTTGCATTCCAGCAACAGCAACAGTGCAACCGGAACCTGATTCTACGGTCGATCATTCAGTTCCTTTAATTACAGTATGGTATAAAAGTCATAAAATTACACAGGTACTAATTGATGGAGGATCTGGTGTCAACATTGCTACTGTTGCACTGTGTAAAAAGTTAGGGTGGACCGAAATCGAACCAGTTCAGTTTTTTGTTAGAATGGCCGACCAATCAAGAGTTCATCCAGTAGGACTTGTGCGAAACGTACCAATAACTTTGCAAGCTACAACATTTAAAATGACCTTTGTCGTACTAGAATTACCAAAATCCACCCTTGATTATAATCTCCTTTTCGGCCGTCCTTGGCTGAAGCAAGCTAAGGTGATACAAGATTGGTCTGCACAGGAACTCACTTTCAAAGATAATAATCGTAAATACGTTGTAAAATTAGATGCTATACAACCTTACGAGTTGCATGCTAGACCGTATTTTGTAGAACCAGTCCATATGCTAGATGGGTTGTCAGATGATGAAGAAGAAGAGTTTCTGAAAAATAACATTGACTTGATCTCCCTAGGAACTGTTGATCTACAATCTGTTGTAGATAATTGGAATCCTACAGTTTGTACGGTGATGTCTGTAACAAAAAAAGATACGAAAGAAGATAAGGCTACTATAGATGACGCTGATCTACAACAACTTTTTAAGCCAGCTGAGGATAGAGAGAAGCCTCGACAATTCTATGTTCCAGAAGATCAGCTGATCACCTACAATTTAGGGGATGAAGAAAAGCCACGTCCTGTTAAGATAAAGGAAAGCTTACCTGAGTTATTTCAAGCAGATTTAATCCAACTACTTCGAGAATTTTCTGATGTATTTGCATGGGATTACAAAGATATGAAAGTTCTGGACCCGCGCATCTACCAACATGTTGAAGCCAGAAGCAAAGCCAATCAAACAACCCAGCTACCGGATGAACCCGAACTATGCATCATAGGTAAAGGTAGAGCTGGATAGGTTATTGAAGGTTGGATTCATTGTACCAGTAGAGCATGCTGAATGGATCTCACCGATTGTTACTGTCCCTAAAAAGAATAAGCAGTTACGAATATGTGTGGATTACCGGAAACTGAATGCAGCTACGGTGCCCGATCCATTTCCGCTACCTTTTCTTGACATGATGCTTGATAGAGTAGCAGGACATGAAATGTATTCATTCCTAGATGGATACAGTGGATATAATCAAGTTAGAATGGCTGAACAGGATATACCGAAGACCGCGTTCATTACCAACTGGGGTGTTTTCGCATGTATTGTTATGTGGTTTGGGTTAAGAAATGCCCCTAGTACTTTTCAGCGATGCATGCAGGAGATATTCTCACCTTATCTTACCTTGTTTATGCAAGTGTATCTTGATGATTTTTCGTTATTTGGTAAGATGGTAGCACACTTGTCCCATTTACGGTGTTGCTTTGAGAAGTGCAGAGAATACAGACTCTATTTAAACCCAAACAAATCTGTGTTTGCGGTTTCATGTGGTAAATTACTTGGCCATATTGTATTAGCACAGGGCATACAAGTCGACCCGGATAAGGTTGCAGCTGTATTAGGAGCACTTGTTCCTACTACACCAAAAGAAGTCATGAGATTTATGGGTCAAGTCCGCTAGCATGGTCGTCATTTACGGTGGCTCGCTCATTTAGCCATTCCACTCAATCGATTAATCACGAAGAGTCCTAAACAATTTGATTGGACTCCGGAATGTCAAATAGCATTTGATCATCTAAAGTGTTTATTAACACAGGTTCCAATCTTACAGCCTCCTGACTGGGATCACCCATTTCATGTATTTGTTGATGCTTCAGATATAGCAATAGGGAGCGTTCTAATGCAACAAACCAATAAATGGTTCAGGCCAGTTTACTATGCAAGTCGAAGATTGGCCCCTACTGAAAAGAATTACTCTGTAACTGAAAGGGAATGTCTAGGTTTAGTGTACTCTGTCAAGAAATTTAGGCATTATTTACTTGGCCGAAAATTTACTTTTCATATAGATCATGCTGCACTTGTTTATCTGGTTTGGCAATAGCATCTAGGAGGTCGATTAGCGCGATGGGTTCTGCTTTTACAAGAGTTTGATTACGAAGTTATTCATCGACCAAGCAGTTCACATGCCTTGGCAGACTTCCTTTCTCGCTTAGATTCCAGTGAAGCTCCGGTCGGTGTAGATGACACAACACTGGCAATTTATGTTTCTGAACCGACTAATGATGAAATTGCGGACCCACCTATGCCATCTACATACTATGATCAGATATTGACCTTTCTTACTGATGGATGCCTCCCTTATCAGACTTCTACTGCAATACGCAGGAAAATTGCAATTTTCAGCTGCCGATTTTGGTTGATTGCTGGGGAATTATACTATATGGATCACACTGGAGTTTTACTTCGTTGTATTCCACCACATGAAGTCAACTCAGTTATTACTTTGGCTCACTCAATTCCTGCCGGTGGCCATTTTGCTGCAGATTTAACACACCGGAAAATTCTGCAGAGTGGTCTTTGGTGGCCTACTATGAACAGGAATGTATTGTAGTTTGTCAAAAATTGTGATAATTATCAGAGGACTGGACAACCTTTACAACGCCATTTTTTCCCTCTACAACCTGTCCTGCCATTAGATCCTTTTCAGAAATGGGGTCTAGATTTTATTGGACCTATTACTCCACCAACAATACTCAGTAATAATCGTTATATTTTGACATGTACTGATTATGCTACCAGATGGGCAGAAGCCTGGGCTTTACGGTCTACTACAGCTGTTGCGGTAGCAAAATGTCTACTGAACGATGTCTTTCCATGTTTTGGTTTACCGCTGGAACTTGTTACAGATCAAGGCACTCATTTTGTCAACAATTTAATGAATGTACTCACACATTCGTTTCAAGTCACGCATAAGTTTAGTTCTCCTTATTATCCTCGTGCTAATGGTTTGGCTGAAAGTACAAACAAGACTTTGTTGAATATGCTTCGAAAATTGATTCTGGACACACCGGAAAGATGGGATCAATTGTTACTTGCCGTATTATGGGCATACCGGACTACATACAAGGTAGCAACAGGATTAACCCCTTTCAAACTAGCTTATGGATTGGAAGCCATAGCACCAATGGAGATAGTTGTGCCAAGTTTATGAGTAGCAATCACTTAGAAACTACTTCCTGAAGAATCTCTGTCATTTTGGTTGAATACACTCAGAGAATTAGACAAGCATCGATGGCACAGTTTCATGACTATTCAGGAAGTACAGCTAAGACAAGCTCGAACACATGATCGATATCTAAAGACTCCAATTTTTTCGGTGGGACAACTTGTACTCTTTTACAATGCAAAGTTGAATCGTTCTGCTGGCAAATTCAAGTTACGATGGTTTGGCCCCTATTGGATTTCTGAACAAGTGGGCCCAACAACTTTTTGGTTGACTACTTTGACCGGAATTCCTCTTCCGAAAGTCATCAATGGTTCGAAGCTGCGGCCGTATCAACAAACATCTAATCCGCAATGAAACGTTTTGCGGTTGGCCGCGTCTTTTGGCGTTCTCTTTTCTTTCCTTTTCTTTTCTTTTCTTTTCTTTTATTTTTTGCGTGCTTAATAAAATAAGTCTGTAAATATCCGCGTTTTGATACCTAATTATGTCAAAAGCCGCCCTGCCCTTTCTAGCTACTCATGCATGCACACCGAAGTTAAGAATTATCATCTCAATACCGCACGATGATTAGTGATTTTGATTTCTCTCCCCGGTAACGCATCTACTTAACCTTTTCTGTTTCGCCAAAAATTGCTATTGTGTTTGTGTGATTTGCGTCATTGTGCGTACCCTGTGTTCTGTGTACTTGTGATTGCTTTCTCTGTGTGCACCATGGAAGCTCTGGCGAACTATGCCGCTTTCCATGACGGACTCCCTACCGAGGTAGGAGAGTTTCTGTGCACTAGAGGGTTAAGCAATTTCGCTGAACTGCCGTGGCATTCAGTGGATTGCCACCCCTTCTACGCCCAGATAATAGCTGCCATCGCTGCCACTCCTGCCACCGAGCAGAGTTGGCCAATCACCTCCCTACCATCCCGTACACTGATCACCTTCCAAACTTTTGCTGAGTCGTTTCGACTCCCTTTGCAAGGTCGGGAAAATGGCCCAAACCTCCCCGTAGCAACGATGATACAATTATTTCCTAGGTATTCGTCAAACGAATACGCGATCCTATGTCGACCGGAACCTGAGAGATCCACCCTTCAGTTCTTAGTAGCTATCCTGAACCTACAGAAACATACTTATGGAATATCGCGTCCATTCTACTCTGCTATTGATTTAGCTGCTCGAGAACCAGTGAATTTTGCGTCGTACTTCTTCCACCGCATTCACAAAGAATGCATGGCAATCATCAAACAGGTAAACAAGGGAGGAATGCCAAGATCGAGACTCCCTCATATCCTATCCTTCTTGTTTCCGGCCATTCTTGCAGCACAACTACCACCTAGAGGCCCGGTCCTACGCCATGAAGAGTCTGTGCAATTATTTTCAAGAAACCTATAGTTTTAGGAGTGTGGCTGAAAACACAACCACAAAAGGTGAATACTTATTTTCAGAGAAATATAAAGAACACTCTTCTTGATGTTCTTGAACTTGTGTGAAGAGACATATGCACAAAAGTACTCCAAAATGGCTCCAAAAATCACCCCAAAAATGCTTCAAAAACAAGCTTTGAAAGCAAAGAATGAATCTTTGAGGGACCAAAACATGTTCAAGGTAATGTTAACCTCAGTCTTTACCCTTCTTCAGACACCACAAGAGTGTAGCTGAGTGGCAAGAGATTGTTATGGTTAAGCAAGCTCGGGGGGGAACAATACTGGGATGAGTGACCTCCTGAGAAGTACCGAGAACCTCCATCTTCCTTGATCGTTGAGGTCCTCCCTTGCGTGCAACCAACAGTGCCAATGGTGACTTTGGTGACTTCGGTGACTTGGATGACAAGGTATGCCAAGGTCTATTAGCTGCATATATCCCTGTAGCTGCTCTCAGTCTTGTTTCTCCTAATCGTTCAAGGTTAAAAAGTCTTGAGGAGAGTTCATGACCCGTCCATTCGTGCTCTTGTGCTACTTTTAATGTAGGTATTAAGAAGTCCAAAGGTAGCACATCATTTTGACCAAACACCATTTGAAAGGGGGTGGCTTGGAGTACCGTTTTGTAGGCGACTCGGTATGCCCAAACAGCATGGTGTAGCTGTTTGTCCCAATCAGAGCGTTTATTGTTCACTAATTTCGTCAATACATTGCATAAGATCTTGTTGGTGATCTCAGCCTGGCCATTTGCTTGAGGGTGATAGGGGGCAGACTTCTTATGTATTACCAAGAATTCTTGGAGCAGATTTTCAATCACTTCATTCAAGAAGTGAGTGCCTCTATCACTAACTAGCTCTATAGGTAGTCCGTATCTAGTGAATACATTTTCAAACAAGAATTTAGCAGTTGTTTGAGCATCGTTCTTCGTTGTGGTTTTTACCTCTACCCACTTTGTTAGATAGTCTGTCGCAACAATGATATATTCTGCATGGGAACCCTTAGCTGGGGGATTAATAGGACCTACGAAGTCTATTCCCCACTTAGAGAATGCATGTCCACCCATCATAGGTTTCAGTGGCATCTCATCTTTACGTATAGGATACTGAGTTCTCTGACAGACATCACATCGTTTCACATAGGTATGTGCATCCATGTGAAGGGTCGGCCACCAGAAGCCCGCAAATAGTATTGCCTTGATCACCCGATCTGGTCCAAAGTGTCCTCCTGCTACACCTTGGTGCGCAGTTTCCAAGATCTTAAGATATTCACTCTCATGGACACATAGTCTCAGGTAACCGTCTTTACCACGTTTGTATAGATTATCACCAATAAGTGAGTAATCCTGGGCTTCTTGTTCTAAACTCCTTTTCCTAGCCAGAGTCATGTCTGGAGGGAATGTTTTCGTCCTTAGAAAGGATACTAGTGGTTCACTCCAATCCGGCACTATGGACACTTGATAAAGAGTGGCATGTTCCACAGGTGGTTTAGTGCGACAGATTGGGCATTCTTTGCACAACCTTTGGACATCTGCTTCCATAGTTGGCCAATGCACACCGAGTCTCCTTAGTGTCTGTAAGGTTCGTTGCTTTGAGTAGTGTTGCTCTAATGCACCTACATGTGCTAAATGCAACCATTTATTGTACTCGTCCTCTTCCACACAACAAGCCAAGATTCCTTGATCCGTGTGCTTGTACATGCTTCCTGCCATGATGTGGTACTTTTGGGCTTTCACAACCTCTCTATTCTGTGTGTTTACTACTGGATGGTTAGGTCCGTATGTCAATACTGGCACTAATGGCTTAGCCCACTGCGGTACCACTTCCAAGTTAAACAAGTAAGCATCAGGAAGGTCATCTGACACTCCTTGTGGGGCTTCTCTAGATGTGAGCCTAGAGAGGTGATCCGCTCTCAAATGAGTCCTCCCTTTCCATACCACAACCTCAAAATCATATTCCATTAGCAAGAGAAACCATCTTACTAATCTTCCTGTATTGTATGGCTTGTTCACGAGATATAACAATGCTTGGTGGTCAGTAAAAAATTTGAACTTATTTGCAAGCAAATAATGTCTAAACTTTTTAACCGCATACACCATGCCTAAGCCTTCTCTCTCAGTAGTGGTGTAATTCCGTTCAGCTGCATTCAATTGTCAACTAGCGTAGGCAATTGGAAGATCCATATTACCTTCACTCGTAGGTTGTGCGAGTACACATCCAATAACATAATTGGATTCATCCACATGAACATGGAATGGCTTATTCCAATCTGGTGTGGTCAAGATTGGTGCTGAACATAATCTTCATTTAAGCTCATTGAAGGAATTCTCACATTCCTTAGTCCATTCAAAGTTTGTCAGAAGTCCGTACATGGGCTTTGCAATGACAGCATACATGTGAATGAACCGGCGGTAGTAACCACAATGTCCCATGAAAGCTTGTACTTCCTTGACATTCCTTGGCCTAGGTAGCTTTGCTATGGCTCTCACTTTCTCTTCATCAGTGGATATGCCATTCTTTGACACGATGTGTCCTAGAATCTTGCCTTGCCTGACCATAAAGACGCACTTTTATGGGTTCATGCAGACTTGATATTCTCTACATTTGTCAAAGATTTGTCTGAGTTCAGGAATATGGGTTTGTCTAATGTTGGAATGAGCACAAAGATCATCAACATAGACTTCTAAATTCTTCCTCAGGAACTCCTTAAACACATGGCACATCAGCCTTTGGAAGGTAGCGGGTGCATTGGTAAGCCCAAATGGCATTACACGAAAGGCAAATATACCCCACTTTGTGGCAAAAGCTGTCTTATGCTGATCTTCTGGAGCTATGGCTACTTGATTGTAGCCCGAAAATCCATCGAGGAAGTTGTACACTTCCTTGCCTACTACTCTTTCTAAGAGATGCTCTGTGATAGGAAGCGGATAGTTATCTCGAATTGTGGCTGCATTAACCTTCTTCAAGTTAATGCATACACGTAATTTACCATTCTTTTTGGGCACCAAAACAATGGGGGATACCCATTCAGTGTGCTCAATTTCATAGATAAATCCAGCTTCAACTAGTCTATCTATCTCCTCTTTGATCTTGGCAGCGTAATTATCGTTATATGTATAGGGCTTTTGCTTAGAGGGCTTAGCATCTGAGGTCATGGGGATGGTGTGTGAGCATATGTCTGGGTCAACACCCTTCAAATCCTTGTAACTCCAAGCGAATACATCTCTGTATCTCTTAGCAAGGCTATTAACGCATGCTCTTCTTCCTCTGTTAGGTCATGGCCTATGTATGTGCATCTCTCCTCTCCTTCTTCTAGGGCCACTACTATTTTCTTGGTGGTTTCTTTGTTATCATAGGCCTCTCCTGATTGTGCCTCTCGTTTAGGCATTCTTATCATGACTCTCCTGTCGTCTATCTCATACTTCTTAAAATTTTCTGGGACCTCAAACAAAGATTCTTCCTCTTCTGGTGAGACTTCTCTCTTCTTTCGTTTCTTTCCTTCTTCCTTCGGGGTCACATGTGTGGCTAATCTTACATCATTTTTAAGCTCTCCATGCCTCTGGGGTTGAAATTCTACTGCATGGAAGTATTCTTCATCTGATGCAAAAGGTGGGTCCATAATGATTGACTCTAGATCGGAGTCACTTGCATCCTCAAATGCATCAGGGCTAGGTTCGCATTCTTCTAGAACTGCCTCTCCCATGATTGGCTCTATGGAGAAGACTGAAATGTCATAGCCATCCTCATCACAGTGAGGTGTCCGTTGTTCTTCATTGATGGCCACATCCATTGTTGCTAGGATTTCTGCCCAGCCATGGGGTTCAAATTCCTCATCAGGAAAGACTACAGGTGCATAGGCTGGGTCTTGAATTGATCTATGGTTTTCTTTTGCACCTACCTCTCTGACTTTCTCTTTCTTCTCTTCTTCTACTGCTACCTTACACATCCATAAGTGGGTGTCTTCATGCATCCACGAGGATCCGGATTCTATGGAATGCACAGACTCAGTCTCATCTTTGGCTCTATGGATGGGATTCCATTGAATAGGTGGTACATCTCTATGAGAGTAATCCTTAAGATTGACTTTGGTCGTAACACCTAAGTGTTGCAGGTACAGAGAATTGGTTCCCCAATCCTGTACCACTTGCAACTGCCGCATAAATGGTCTTCCCAAAATCATTTCATAGGCATGATTTTTGCTGAAGTCACATATAGCAAATGTATGCTCAAACTCGACACCACAGGTGGTGAGAGTTATTCCTTCTAGCAATCCTAAGGGTCTCTCAATATGACCATCGGCCATCTGCAATTTCATTCTCGTTGGCCTGAGTGCTGGCTTGCCCCAACGCTTCCATAGGGAAGTGGTGGCAATTGCAACTCCTGCACCTGAGTCCAAAATTGCCTTGGTGGTGTACTCCTGGTAGGTAATGGGAAGATAGGTGTTCCCTTCTTCACCTTCACACATATCTCCTATTTTATCCAAGGGTATCTCTGGCACTGTCCTATGTGATCCTACCTGGGAACGAGGTTTTGCTATCTCGGGCACTTGATTGGCTACATGTTTCCACACCTCTGGTCTAACCCTAAGCAGCTCTTCCAAAGTGAGATTGCACTGCACTTTGGTGTTCTTCACTACCTCTGTGTTCCTAGGTATGACTGAATCTTCGTTTCTTACCATGACTGTAGGTGCTCTCATACAGGTGGACTTTGCTTCCCATGGGCCTGTGAAATGGGGTAGTTCTTGTAAAGAATTAGACTCGAAGTCTAATCTTTCTTGAGATTGGGTGCTCTCCTGCTCCCCATAAATGGATGGGATGTCTTGTGGGAATTGGTCATGTGCATCATCCACAAGTTCAATGGGAGGAGGGACTTCACTTTCTTTAGCCCATTTGTCTTCTTGAATCTCGCGTAGGAATTCTGGTGTGAATTGATTCATAGAAGAAGAGGTGTCTGGCTCCGTAGAGTTAGGCACGTAGGCCTCAGGCACATAGGCTTTCTGGGTAGGAAGACCTGCTCTTTCACTAGCCTTGTCATGGTGTTGAGGGGCGAGTTCCTTTTGTGATTGTGCCATTGGATTCTCTATTCTTTCTAGGGGGGGGGGTTGTTTGGTTCAGTAGGATTGGGCACATAAACTTCCGATGGGGGATGGGTCATGTTTTTGCTTGCTTTATCTCTTTCTTGATTTTTTTCTTCCTTGGCAGATCTTGCAATTATGCCCTCTAACTTCTCTAGGAGTCCATCCAAGTGTAATTGCGTCTTGGCTGAGCCCGAGTAATTGAAAAGGCGACTGGCTTCAAACATAGTCTGAGCCAATGTGACCATTTTCGCACAAAGCTTGGTTCTTTCTATCTCTAGGTCAGCTCTAGGGTAACACTTGTCATGATCCGTGACATTTGGCCCTTCTTGGATTCTGGCCTGATATGCTTTAAACATCATGTCTATATCTTCAGGAGTGGGATCAGCTAATACTGATCCTACTCTAGGGGGTGGTGGAATCGTATGAGGTGGGTTGGAAGGTGGCGGGTTGGATGGCGATGGGAATGGTGATGGTGGGGTAGTGTGAGAGGGAGTTTGAGATGTGAGTTCAGTTATCCTGGCTTTGGTTTCCCTTATGCTTTCCTCAAGTTCACTCATCTTTTTAGCCCATTGTCTTTTCATTCTTTCCCGACTATCTTTCCACGCTCTAGTCCTTTTCTTTGTCACGCTCTCGGTTTCACTAGCCTCTGGGTTCTTATCCTGGTTTACCCCTTGGTTCTGTTGCAATGCCCGAGCTCTAGTCACTACCTGTACTGGTGTGGTGGATGTCACACTTCCTGTGGAGTCTACCACCAACCCAATAACGTTAATAGGAGTGATTTTTGGCATATTATTAGGATTCTTAGGGCAGTCTCGTAAAAGATGCTCCTTTCCACATTCTTGGCAAAAGCCCTGAATTGTCACTGACTGGGGTTGTGTAGATGGAGGTAAGGGACAATCACGAATGAGGTGATCTCCTTGACATCTGTAGCATGGTCCTCTAGGGAATGGGGGTCTTACCTGCCTAGGTTGAGGCTTAGGATTGGGGTTCGTATACATGACGTTTGAGTAATCTGACTCCCAACTAGGTTCATTTGGCTCTTCGCTATAGTAAGACTCACCATGCTCAGGAGACTGCATGTAGTAGGCCTGGGGACTATCGACATGTGTAGAATCAAAGCTATGGTCAATGGGGTCACTTTCAGAAAGCAAAGGTGTTACGGGGACTATAGCTCTATTCAGGTTTTCTTCGGCTACTGCATATTTTACTGGGATCACATTAGCTGGGGCAGGGGGTTGTTGTGCTAACACAGGCTGAGGCCTTTGGTGGTTTTTATATTGTGGTTGGTAGGTTTGTTGAGGCCTAGCGTACTGTTGTGGTGGATATTGGTTCTGATATCTTCCTTGTTGAGGGTATGTCTGAGGGTAGGTTTGCCTAACTGCTTGCTTGTTGTATGGGCAATCTTGCATTGTGTGATTTGTGTATCTCCGTTCTATGGTGCAGTACTGGCTACTAGGATTTACTTGGGGTTGAGCCATAATGGGACATACATTTGCCATATGATCACCCCCACAAGTATAGCATCTTTTCACCGAGGCAAATCTCGGAATTTGTTTACTGGAGATGCCTAATTTTTTAGCTACTTTTTTCGCAAGTTCCTCAATTGATGTGGACTGCGTGGAAGAGAGGCTAGAGGCACTATCTGAATCTTTGTATATCTTGGAAAGCTCTAACTCCTCCCCTAGGTTATCCTCGATGTCAATGCACATGCGTACACACTCTTCTATGGTCCTAGGGTCCTTCAAGTACACATAGGATCTCAATTTGGTACTTACCAATCCATCCAGGAATAACGCCACTTGCTTAGCTGGCGTGGGTAACTCAGGGGTAGGGCATCTCTCTAAGTATTGCCTGAATCTTCTTCCTGCAAGTCTCACGGTCTCTTGAGGGGTTTGCTTGAAGCTGTGAATCAATGAGGAGGTATTATGCCTTATGCCACTCTTAGAGAATTCAATAATGAAAGCCTCTAGGAGTTGGTCTATGCTCCTGAACTGCCTCTCGTTTAGTGGCTGAAACCATGTCAGGGCAGTGTTCCTAAGGGTTAGACCAAAGGCATTGTACTGCGTGAATAGATCCTCCACTTGTTCAGCTCTCAGGACTTGCCTAAACTCAGCCACATGATCGTATGGATCTCCAATGCCATCGAAGTAGTTCTTCATGGACTTAACTAGCTGAGTTGGTCTCAAAGTCCTTGTGTGCTCTCTAGGTCGTGGTAGAGGGAACTCATCCGCATTTCTTTGATTCCTGTGAGCTCTAAGTACCTCAGGCTCTACTCTATTTGTTTCCGTCCTCGTTCTTTCTCTGCCCCCTGAGTTGGCAAAGCTCACCTCCGGCCTTTCTCTATGTCTGTCTCTTTGTGTTTCGTGAGCGTGGGAGGTTCCAGCTCCTGGGTGACCAAAGGACACGTTCGATCTTGGTTGGGGGAAAACGAATTCACCCTTCCAAGTGTAAGCATGCCTATCATTTTCTGTCACCACAAAGATCCTCTCTGAGGCGTGATCTAAGTAGGTCACTCTGCCTGGGCTATCAGGGTCCTTAAACTCATAGATCATGATTGTTCCTATATCAGTTGGCTGATCAGATTTATACCTCCAAAAGGCTTCGTCAGTTTCTCGATTGAGGAGCAAATCTATGCTCTTATTATCCTGGGGAATCCACTCTGGTGTGATAATCCTAGTGAGAACCGATTTGCCTCGAGGGGTTCTAGGTTCTGTACCCATGTTTCCTTGCTCTAGGTCCCCTAAGTCCGCTTCTGAGATCACATTTCCAAATTCATGCGTCCTATCTGGGTGACTGGTGACTACGTATATGGTTCCTTCTTTGTCCAAGTATGCTCCGTTTTCAAACTTGACAGCTGGGCGCTCTAGTCCAATGGATTGATCAGGATTCTTACTCTGTACCACAGATCTTCCTAGGCCGTCCTCATAGATGCTGGCACCTAATCGGTTGGTCCTAAGGTATTCCAACTACGTTTTCTATGGGCCTTCTACCCTGTGCAAGTATGGCACTCCTGAACTTCCCGTAGGTCTGTCCATGCCTTGAGACATCTCTGATTCACTGGTATCAGAGCTAGGGTAATGCGAGTGGTGACTCAGCTACTGGGCCCAAGACCTCGCAGTATGATTGACACTAGCCTCTGAAGACCTAAGGCTTTGTCTATCCCTTACTAGATGTCGTCCTGATCTAAGGTTCATAAGCCTAGTTGATTAACCCAATTTTTTCCCAGGTACAACCACGTTTCTGAGTCCTTTGTATCAATTACTTAATCCCCTTTTTATGTTGATTATCGTGTTTATACTCTTGTCTGATATCACGTCGTTAGGAATACTTGAGTTTACTTTCGCACTTTAGTTTGGTCGTTTCACGTTAGGTTCTTTTCCTTTAAGGTTGTCGTTCACACACACAGGTTATCTCTTGACTTGAACTTGATTTCTTAGATAGTCTTTGATTTATCTCGTGCCTATCGTTGCCTGGAATTACTTCTAACGCTACCCGCACTTAGCCTAAACTAAGAATTGACAGAGGGTGTTGCGGGTTTTCCAACCTTGAGTTCCTTTCCTTGTGTTGTTGCCCTGGTGTGCCCAGGACGCACGTTCCCAAGCCTGCACTTACTCTTGCTTTGCGTACCCTTCGATGCTCTCAAAGGACCTGTAAAAAGCCCACCGTTAGCACAAGACTTAAATTCAAAAGACAGAACCAATCATTTTCATTCATGTAACAGTTCACCAATTTGCCCTATGACTTTTTGGACACAACTCTAGAGATCCCTGAATTTTGTTCCCCCTGGGTATGGTCAACTTCAAAATACCCTATCTAATATTCCTGATCTTAATTTAACCATAACCAGTCGATGTTTTTGTTGTACTCCCCGCAAGCTTTCCAACAAAACAAAAATCACGGCAAACGGATTTTGTATGAGAAAGTTATGCCCGTTCAGGGTTTTGGGGCTAAGATAGGATTAAACTAGGTTAACAGGCAAACAAGAATTCTCGGGTTACTTGGGTCATGCCCTCGTAATGCAATACTACACCCTAGTGTTTGTCCCACACTTGGCCAAAATTTAGACCATTATTTTTGCCTTAAAAATTTGACCTAATTTGCCCTTCTAACGTGTTCGCAAAGTCTGTCGATCGCGATTGACAGGTCAGTCGCAATCGACGTGTCGATCGCGATTGACAGGTCCGTCGCGGCTGTCAGTCGCGATTGATTGGTCAGTCGCGATTGACACGTGGTCGAAAATTCAGTCAATCGTGGTCAAAGGGTCGTTGACTCTGTCGATCGCGATTGATGTGTCGATCGCGACTGACAGGTCCGTCGCGAAGGCTCGGTCAGTCGTGGTCAAACAATCGTTGACTGTGTCAGTCGCGATTGATAGGTCCGTCGTGGCTGTCCGTCGCGATTGATAGGTCGATCGCGATTGATGGCTCGATCGCGATTGACACGTGTCACGCGTAGCTTCTGTCCGTCGTGGTCAATCGATCGTTGACTCTGTCGGTCGCGATTGACGTGTCGATCGCGATTGACAGGTCTGTCTGTCGTGGTTTGTCGATCGCGATTGACAGAGCGATCGCGATTGACAGAAATCTGATGAATTTCAAAAAACTAAACACATTTTTGGGAAGCTCTAGGCCTGTAGATCATGGTTTTGCACTTTGTTTGGCAATTTGAGCATTTTTTCTGTCGGTCGCGATTGACAGAGGTCGGCGACACACAGACAGTTACTGCGAATTTTGTACCTGCGCAGAGTGCTGGGGACGATGATGTGGCCTGTACTTGCAAGACAGCTCAAGAAACATGCAAAAACAACACACACAATTTCGCTCTCTTGCTCTCTCTCACAAGTGAAATGTGGGAAATGAGGTGGAGAAGGTGATATGATCAAAAAACTAAATTTTTCGCGATGATGGAGATGGAGGTGGAAGATGGTGATGATGATGATGGTGATGATGGTGGTAAGGTAAGAAGGAGAAAAATAGGAAAAGTAACGAAATTACCTACAATGCCAACGTCTCCAATCTACGTCTTACCATCACACGCTCGTCCTCAAAGCTCGATCCCCGGCAACGGCGCCAAAATTTGGTGTAGCTCAGTGATGAGTAGCACCTCCTTTAATGTCAATCCGGGAAGACGTGAGGATGGTATGAAGACCTCGAGCAAGTGGAGGCACAAGTGCATGAGTGAGAAGCACACAAGTATGCACACACCTACACGCACACGCGCACACACGGCAAGACAAAGAGTGAGAAGCAATGGAGTTCTTAGATTACTTTCAAAAAGCTCTTACAAGTTCATTTCAATTACAATCCAACCTCAACAATGAGCTCTCTAGCTCCTTTTATAGTTTTTGACTAGCTTTGGCCCTGTTCAGACCTAGTGGCCGGCCTAGTTAAAAATTAGGTTCCAAGGCTTATAAAAGCTCCTCAAGCTCAAGGACTCCTTGGCTTGCACAAAATGGAGCTACAAAAATACAAAATGATATTTACAATGGTTTTTAGTGATGAAAATCACTATTTGTGTAGGGATTTCCTCTACTGATTTGTCATACACCTCTTTGAGCTCCCTACTTGCTCTTTCTTCTTGTGTGCTCAACTCCTTGATGTCTGAAAAATTAGATGGCCTACTTGCCAGATCTTCTTTGACTGCCATATCTGCTTGTGTTGTCCCTTCGCTCTGACTCTCTTCGTCTTGTGGCTCCTTCGGTTCCCTGACTGCTGCCAACAATCATATTCTGAGGTATCTTGATCTTCAACTTTAGAAGAATTATCCTTAACAAGTTTTGGAAAATCTTCTTCAAGATCATAAGGTAGTTTGACCTTTCTACATGAAGCTTCATACCAAGAACTATTCCCATCAAATACTACATCTCTACTCATCAAGAATCCTTTGATTGTTGGGTTGTATAATCTGTAGCCCTTTTGATTGTTGTCATATCCAATGAATACACACCTTTTTGCTTTGGGATCCATCTTGCCTCTAACTTGTGAAGGAACATGAGTAAAAGCAACACATACAAAAATCTTACAATGATCCAAGCTTGGTCTTCTTCCATTCCAAGCCTCATATGGTGTCATGCCATCAAGTGATTTTGAAGGTAACCTATTAATCAAATAAGTGGTTGTGGATACAACCTCAGCCCATAAGTAATTAGGTAAGTTCTTCTCATTTAGCATATACCTTGCAGCTTCAACAATTGTCCTATTCCTTCTTTCTACCACTCCATTTTGCTCACGAGTGTACCTTGTAGTGATCTCTCTTTTGATCCACCTCTCTTGAAGAAAGGAGTCAAATTCATGGGAGAAGTTACTCTCCCCCTCCATCTGAACTTAGCCTTTTTAGTGTTTTACCTGTTTGATTCTCCATAAGAGCCAAATATCTTTTGAAGCATGAAAAGACTTCATCTTTGTGTTTCATAAAGTATAATATAGTCCACTGTTAAACGCTGTGTTCTAACTGTCAGAACGCGTTTAAACGAGTATTGGGTTCTTGGGAGTGGAAGGGGTCTGTAAAGATAGAGGCCCTATACTTGTTTCCCAAAAAATTACTTCACACCACCATATACCAACATTCAAGATTCTATCAAGAATTGGTACAACCTTCTCAATCGTACGGTTCGTCGTTCTAACCCTTCCAGATGCTATCGAATACAGTGTACCAGACTATTAGTATAGTGATACCGAATCACCTCAGAACCCTTTTCACAGCACTGTAACGTTAGGGACAGTCACAGTAATCCTAGCTTCTGAATAGTGCTCATAGTCAAACTCAACCGAAGACATAGAAGGACTCAACAGTTATAGACACACAGTGCTAAAGATTTGGTACGCAACTTAAGATGGCTCTTACCGTAGTTTAATCTTTGTCGTATGAACATAGACCTCAATACTGAAGACAACACAGTACAAACCCGAACACCAGAAACACTACCACAGCTACACAGACTTTACCAAACACTGGCAGAACATTCCAAGAAAGAATAACAACATGATACGCGAACTAACACAACAATCCCAATAAGGACTGGCAAACGACTTATTCAGACAGCAGTCTTACGATCTACCGGATGTAAATGAAATTCACAACCGCAATAGATACCAATAGACAACAGACCAGACGAGACACAGATACACACAGAATACTTAGAAATTAGGCAACAAACACCATAGTAACGCTCAGCTCTAATCACCCAGACAGACAGTCTGGTGATCTTTCCGAACGACTGAAGTGTCTTTTTTCATTGCTTTATCTAAGGTTACAAGGTATATGTGTAACAACTTTTCGTACTTGGGCAGGGATATAAGAAGATTCTTGATTTTACAACTGCCAATCCGCGACCGAATAACACTCTGGCACGCACGGTGGACTTGAACCCGCAGGTTTTTACAGAATTACTGTTCTTCTATAATGCCTTCTAAGTACATATTTCTGGCTAATCTAAAGGTGCGGGCGATCTTTTTCTTTAGAGTTTCTAACATTTGTTTGAGGGTATCCGGTTCTACTAAATGTGCATCTACTCTTACAGAACGTAATGCAATGGCTTCGGTGAGCAAAATCTCTGCTTGCATCTGCAGAAAAGCCTCTTGTAAGTAGAAGTCGTTGGACAAAGCCGCATCTCTGGATATCTTCATTTCTACAACCCGCTTCTCCATACTGATTACTCTTTCTTTTTTATTGTCCAGTTGATTTTCCCGTCTCTCGATCTCTTGATTCTGGAACTGGATGGTTCTAGAGTATGCGTCCCTTTCTCTTCGGAGATCTGTTATTAGTTTCTGTAATTGTGCTTCTAATGTCAGTTTTTGCCGTAGAATGTCGTTTACCTCGTCGAATTCTATCTTACATCTCTGGAGTCCTTCAGTTGTTTTCATTGCGAGATCGTACTGTTCTTGGCCTCTTTGAACCACTTCATCAAGCTGCACTCTGGTCTCTTCTAACAAATTGCCTAAGGCTACTCTGGCATCTTCTTTATCTTGTAGATCTAGCTTTAACTCACTGATTTCGGCCTGTGCTTCGCTTAATAACTTGTCCTTTTGGTTGAGATCTGTCAGTGCTGTATCTCTCTAATTGGCAATTGTCTGCTGTTCTGCAAGCTGGGCTTGGAGATGGGTAATTTGGGAGTGCAGCTGATGGTTTTTTGCTTTGACCGCATCTATCTCTTCCTGTAGAGTTGTGATATCTGCTTCTAGGACATCCACCTTGTGTTGTAACTCATTTCGGATGTTATCAGTGACTTCTCTCATTTGGATTGGTAATTGGTGTGATAACTGTATTAACAGTTGGCCCATGTTTGCAAGTTTAGAGATCGTAGGGATTGAAGGAATTGGCAGCTGAGGTCGAGGTTGGGATGAGGATGCGATGAGCAGCTGCTGGGAGTTCGGTGGAGAGTAGTTGGGGGATGAGGAAGAAGAGGCAGTGGGTTCGTTGGGGTGGATGGGTTGGATAGGGATAATGGGGTCGAGTGGCGGCTCCGGTGGGGGAGTGGGAAGGACAGAGTGAGACTGTGTTACCTTATCTATGGTTTGTTGTGCAGTGTCGACGGTATCAGCAACTGTAGATTCTACTGCTCTAAGCAGTTCGTCGAAAACATCCTTAACGACCTGTTCTTCATCTCTTTGTTTTTCTGGCTCCAATTGTTGTTGTGATGCCTCTTCTGACGAGCTTGTGTCGGCTTCAGTGTGATCCTCCTGTTCTTGTTGCCCTTCTAACGATGACTGCACGGATGATTCGTGCTGCATAGATGTGGTGGTGTCATGGAAGGTTTCTTCGTCTTGCTTTTCTTGTTCCTTGTCATCTTCTTTGTTTCCTTTGGCTGATCCCTGGGCTTCACTTTCAGATGAACTGATTCTAGTTCTTTTCCTGTGGAAGAGTTGATTTAGTTCTTCTTCGTCTTCTTCGTCATCGCCACTACAAATTTATGCAGGGTTTCTTTTAACCTAAACAATGGAGTTGATAGACACTTGCAAGTGTTGTTGGCTAGTTTTTGGGCTATGCATTCAGTCTTTTAGTATCATTTTACTACATATATTGAGCACATATACATTATGTATGCTTTTGTGAATATCGCTTATGTATGTCCATGTGGTCATTGATATAGCAGTTATGTTTTTGCATAAATCCCTTTTCATTTGATAAAGAGGGTCGTTGTGAGGTTTTCTTAACTACAAGACACCAAGATGTCGGGGTCTCTTTGGTGATGCAAGTGGAAGACTTACCCATCCTCACCATAAGAGATGTATGATAGTTGTTCATAGGTGCTCGATAAGCCTAGTTGGCTTCTTTCAGGTAACTAATTATATGCAGTGGATTTAGTGATTCATATGCACGTAAACATGTTAGTACTTGTAGTTTTATGAGATTTTGACACTAGTCATATGCTCATTTTGCAAAGGATACTCTAGCAAAAGTTTTCCACATTTTTTGGTTTTGTCAATTATACAGTGATCCATTTACTCCTTGATACACTTATTGGTGTGAGCACAATATTTATTCTCATCATCCTTCTTTGAGCCTTAGTGGTGTTTGGACTTCTCTAGCTCCATTATCATTCTATTCATTTATCTACCATCATGGCATCAGAGGTCCCAGGCACATCTTGTTCTCAGGACACTTCTTTGTATATGTTCTTTAATAAAACATATAGTGACCTAGTCACTCACAGACTATAAGTTTAACCGCATTTGTAACACTTAAGAAGTTTTCTTCGTGCTCCCTGTGTACTGTGTTTTTCTACGTATTCTGTAGTCTCTGTGTGGAGTATCATGTGCAACCCTATGAGCTCGATTTTCTACTCTGAGGATAATTTCATGGAGCTCTAGAGAAGGAGAGGTCACTGTAGTGCATTCAAATACTTCACTGGTATCAGAGCATTTTGAGGCAAAAGATTTGTTATTTTTGTGTTAGCGAAGTGAGCACCTGGCTACCCACCCAAGGCTTTCTCCAAGGCTTACAACTAAGGTGGCGACCAAGGCATAGACCTTGGCATACCTTGTCATCCGAGTCACCGAAGTCACCGTTGGTGCCATTGGCTGTGTGCAAGGGAGGACCTCAACGATCTAGAAAGATAGAGGTTCCTGGTACTTCCCGGGAGGTCACCCATCCCAGTATTGTTCCTTCTGGAACTTTCTTAACCATGGCAATCTCTTGCCACTAAGCTACACTCTTCTGGTGTCCAAAAAAGGGGAAAGACTAAGGTTGACATTACCTTGAACATGTTTTGGTCCTCAAAGCTTCATTCTTTGCTTTCAAAACCTATTTTTGAAGCATTTTTGAGGTGTCTTTTGGAGCCATTTTGGAGTACTTTCGTGCATTGTTCTCTTCACATAGGTCCAAGAACATCAAGAAGAGTGTTCGTTGTAAGCCTCTACAAAAGTATGCAAGTTTTTGAGCCTAAAAACATCAGATTTAATAGACACTTGCAGGTGTTGTTAGCTAGTTTTTGGGCTGTGCATTCGGCCTTTTTAGTTTCATTTTACTGCATATATTGAGCACATACACACCATGTATGATTATATGGATACCGCTTATGTACGTCCATGTGGTCATTGATATAGCATTTAGGGTTTTTGCATAAAGCCTTTTACGTTTGACAAAGAGGGTCGTGGTGAGGTTTTCTTAACTAGGAGACACCCAAATGTTGGGGTCTCATCGGTGATGCAAGTGGAAGACTTACCCAACCTCGCCATAGGAGATGTATGATAGTTGTTCATAGATGCTCGATAAGCCTAGTTGGCTTCTATTGGGTAATTGATTATATGCAGTGGAGTCAGTGATTCACAATGCAGGTAAACATGTCAGTACTTGCAATTTTATGATATTTTTACACTGGTCATATGCTCATTTTGTAGAGGATATTCAGGCAAAGGTTTTCTAGATTTTTGGTTAAGTCAACTATACAGTGGTCGATTTACTCCTTGATACACTTATTTATTGGTGTTTGGACTCTTCTAGTTCCATTATCATTCCATTTAGTTCTCTACCATCATGGCATCAGAGGTCTCAGGCACATTTGGTGGATCACGGTCTAGTGCCAGTGTTTCGAGGAGGAGTTATAACTTACAGGGCAAAGAACATTTTGAGATCCAAAAATTTGATCGCACAAACTCTGCTCTATGGAAGAATTAAATTAAAGATGTGTTGATTCAAAGGAGGTAATGGAAGCCAGTTAATGGAATTTCAAAGAAGCCTGTTGACATGGATGAAGATGATTGGGATGAGCTAAATGAAATGGACACGTCTACTATTCACGTGCACCTAGCAAATAATGTTTACTTTACAGTATTAGAATGTGAAAGTGTAGAGGAGCTTTGGAAGAAGTTTTGCAATACATATGAAAAAAGAGATAGCATCAAATAAAGTGTATCTGATGAGAAAATTATGTGATCTTTGTATGAAGGACACACAGATAGTATTGTTGCTCATCTAAATGAGTTTAATGCTATATTCTCCCAGTTATAGGCTCAAACAATGGATATGGATAATGAAATGAAAGCAGTATCATTGTTATGCACCTTGCCATCACCATGGGATACGTTTTGCACAACCATTAGCAATAATGCACCTGGTGGTAAACTCGTCTATGATGACATATGTGGAGCACTCTTGAGTGAGAAAATTTGTAGAAAATCTATGGTTGGAACTCAAAGTGGAGTTGCATATAATATTCGAGACAAACTTTCATAGTGGAATGGGAAACCATATCCAAAAGGTGATATTTATTCCCGAGTTTGAAACCTAGGAAATGAACACAACCAGATCAGTAAAGCTTCTTGATATTGTTTGAAAGTCTAAGAATTTCTTTCCAATATCCTTTTAACATTTCAAAAGATTCCAAGATGAATCATTTGCTCAAGTTAATTGATTCCTTGGAAAGAATCTCAAGACCTTGAAGAATAACATTCTCCCAAGTAGTGAGAATGAAACTCTTCATACTCTTTAAACAATAAGTAGTTCCCTAGACATCCCAAACCATCAGAAGTGGTACTTAAAGTCCAAATGGTTGATATCACCTACAAGTGTATCAAAGATTATTAGCTTTAGAATCTGATAGGTCTTAGTATATGCTTGGACTTGAGTAAGGGAAAGATCTCTAAAAATCTTGCAGGTAAGCAAAGAAGCTTTAGATAGTTCAGGAGAGCTTAAAAGATAAAGGCTAAGTCTTTATTTTAGCTGCAAGGTCAACTAGACTTGATCAAGCTTGGCCATGATTGTCCAAGAATGTGCGATTGGAACTACTCTATAGATTGCCCAAGTATTGGCAATAAAATTCCTTTTGGGAATTATTCACTCAAGTTCCATTTATCTGATGGAAAACTGTGAAAAGAGTAAGTTGTTCCAAGTATGAACAGAGTGAAGAAACTCCAAGAATGTAATCTACAACCGTGAAGATGGTACTTAAGTCTATTGAAGGTAAAACATAATGTTTCCCTATCCTTAAAGGGATTTTGGTGCATATCCAGAAAGCATGAGTAGATGCTTAAGACTTAAGCAGTAGAGAGATTCCTATATAAAGTCCCCGGGGCCGGTAGGTACCTAAAGCATCAGTAAAGAAAGGAATCTAAAGACAAGAAGTTAAAAGCCCTTGTCATTACAAATTCATCAAGGATAAACCAATTGAACTTGAATTTGTGAAAGTTCAAGTACTTGGAATTTTGATTGGTTTTCATTTGAAAACCCTAGCAAATAAGGATGGATATTCCATCAAAAGGTTTTCAAGTTCCCAAAGGAAAGCACAAGATCGTGAAATGATCATGTGAAGGGATCAAAACCTAGAAAATCTAGTTAGAGGTAATGCCTGAAACTTTAAAATTCTTTTAAAGAATTGTAGCAAGAAGTTGTTCTATCAAGAGATGTTTTGACTTTAGGATAAGTATCACCCACACATTAATGTGAATATGAAATAGGGTGGTATGGGACACTAGATTTTATACTCAGATTGATGTAGGAAAGATGGTATGGGACATTGGACCGTGGGTTGATAATTATGTTTAGTCCTAGATTGGATCTTGAAGTTAAGCTTGATAATCAAGGGAATTAAAATAACAAAGAAGAAGTTTAAATTCAAGGAGGATAAAAGTAGTATTTCAAGATAACTTCAAGATCAAGGAAATAGAAGATATGAAGTAAGTAACTTCCAAGATCTTCTTGAAACACTTCAAGGTAAAGTGTTGTTAATTCGGAAATAATTCATAAATTATTGAAAAAGTTAGATTTTGACTTTGAGTTTATCTTTTCAACCAAGGATTTGAATGACTAAGTCAAGCACCAAGTTCCTAGTATAACTTGGTAAATTCACTCTTTTGACTCAAAGAAAGGCACAAGAAGTGCATTCCTAGTAAGGAGTCAAGAAGACTCAATATGACTTGAACTTAGTCTCAAGTGAAGCATTATTTGAATACAAAACTCATCAACAGAACCTTAGTGGGTCGACACACTGATGTTGGTTACCACACTAGTATCTTGTGGTTGGATGATGTTTTTGTTTTGCTCTTAATCTTTTTTGAGAATCCATCTTATTTCTCTTAAAGATAGAAAAATGCTTCAATACCCTGTTGAAACAAATCTTTGAAAAGTTAAAGTCCTAAGTCATCTAGAATTTGACTCATAGCAGGTTTACATATCTTCAAAGTTTGAATTGGTTGAACAGAGTTTTACTTCTTTCTTTTTGCTTTTCAAATATTTTGTATTTGACTGAGATATGGTATTTGATTCTTCTCATAAAAGTCAAGGGTTAGCCGGATAGAACCAGGTAACTAAATTAAAACATCCTAGATAGATGTTCTATACAAGAACCTTTTCAAACATCAAAATATGATAAGTTCAAGATTAACTTATTCATTTGAGTTTGCTTCAAGTTATAGCATAAATGATTTCCTAGAGTCTAGTACACTTTAAAATAGAGGTTAGGAACTGCGCATCAGATTGACGATTCCCAAGAACGTTTAGCACAAGTCTTTGAGAAAAGTGTCCTAAGCTGGAAAATTTTCATTTGAATTTGAATTGGCCAAGTTATAGTATGGTTGACTCAAAGAAAATGTTAAACTTTCTCCTACAATTTACATAGGATTTTTAAACTCATTAGGACAAAGTAGACCTCTAGTCGGATGATAAAATCAAGTGACGATTGGATAGGAGTTAAACATTCTACAAACATCCAAGTTAGATTTTTGGGACAACCAAACTTCTAGTTCTCCAAAACCAATAAAAGTAAATCAAGAGTTCTCAAAGTCTTGAAAGGGATAAGAATCCTGCCTTTGTTACTAAGTCCATGCACCACTCATGCCAGGAAATGGACTAGTAATTTGAATCCACCGAATTCACATGTTTGTGCTTAGATTGCACATCAAGAAACTATGAATTGGCCAGGGATGTTTTTAGATCCACCTTTATTATTCATTCACTACTTTGTACTTTGATTAGTTTATCAAGGTGCAAAGCAAGACAGTGTTTTGAATCATTTTGGTAGGGATGCCACCACAGAGATGGCATGCTCTTCCAGTTCTAGAACATGACCATATTCTTCCAGTTTTAGAACATGAGGCTCGGGGGTCGCCTATAGTAGATATATAGCTCTATTTTTGAGGAGGAAAATATTTTTCCAAGGGGGGAAGAATTTGATAAAGTAAGTCTATGATCTAATGGTTTGACCGGTACAAACGGATCTAAAATCGGACACCATTTGGTCATCCATGTATATGATCAAAGATCTCGAGTTGAGACTTACTAGGAGGTCCTATTCTCTTGTGAACAAGTGATCCACTTAGCTTAGTGGTTAAGCCTCAAGGATGTGAAGAAGGAGGTCTTGGGTTCAATCCCCATGGGGTACATGGGGAGAGTGTTTTGCCCAAAGAGCTCTAGGGCCTTCTAGAAGCATCCACTTGAGTTAACTCAAGTTAACTAGGACACTTGGTGCACATGCACTTACATGGCTAACACTTGGATGGCTAGTATCCACCTGCCCAAGCACATAGTCCCCTGGAGAGAGCTATATATAAAGACATTTGGTTGGGAGGACAATCATCTCTCTAGCACGTGGTGGTGGTCGTAATCCTTGTTCTCTTGTAGCAATGATGCTTGAACCATCACGTAATCACTTTGACTTAGGCTCACATCCCTAGCAATGGTGCCAAAAATGTGTATACCTACACTCAAAAGGTCTTAGAGATTTGTGATGAAAGAGACTATACCTCAATCATCTAGCAAATGCATATATAAGAGTTTCAATACACAAATTAAATTTCCAAACCAAGAGCATGACCCAATCAAGTGCATGGAAACAAGTGCACGAATGATGGTCAATGTAGTCAAGGAACAAATAATGCATGTAAGTAGGGAACATCCACCTCACACAACACATCTTACACAAAATTGTGTATCATGATACTTGGTGCAACAATAGACACATATCAAGCAATATCTCCTAGATCCGATACCCCAATATAGTGAATATTAGATTCATTTGGAAGCTCTCGATGAGATGCATGCAATAGTCGTATTTTTAGCTTGATCAAATCTTTGTTCTTCAAGTTATGGCTAGGAAACAAAGTGTTGGGAATCATCCACTCTCAACGAAGGACTCCCTACACTTCACACACACACACAATAACAACAAAAAGAGATGGGGAAGGGGTAGACAACACCTCTAGACACACATTCCAAGCCTCAAGCACACATAAAAGCTCATGAAAAAGAAGATACACAAGCAAGAAGAAGAAAACTTTAAATTTCAAAAAGCTAGCTCTTGATTATGGCAAAAAGTCTTTACAAAAGAGTCACACATGACTTATATACAAGAGACTCACACTTTCTATAAATGTTACAATCTTTAGGGATTTATGCTTCTAGAGACTCCTCTATTGCTTTTATAAGGCTTTTCACTCTTTTTATCTGGATTTTAGGAAAATAAAGTGAGCCATTTCTTTAAAATTTTGGGGCCTTCTTTTGTTTTCTTTGCTCTTCTGCTTTTTGCTCTTTGTTGTCTTCATTCCTCTGCAACAATGAGGAAGAAGGCTTTTTAATCGTAATTTGAAGGATGAAAATAGTTATTCCAAAGGCAAAGGGCCTCACTGTTTGTTCTAAATGGAATTTGGTCATGTTTGAGAAAATTGCAAGGAAACTAAACAGCATGATAGATGGAAGCAAGAAACTAATTGAAATCCCCAATGAACACCATGGTCTCTTTCAATTTTGAAGAGTTGGTGATGATGATGGTAACTCAATCACGAAAACAATTTAATATGGGGAACCTGCCCATCATCCTACTTTTCAAGAGAAACATCAAGTATATACTCAGGCTTCAAGATGGGCCAATCAGTTGCCATCACATTTTAATTCAATAAATTTATATTCTCCAATGACATCACCCGCTTTAAATAAAAAAACTACTTCAAGAACTACTTCAATAAAATCTACAAATCAACCAACTTAGGATCCAATAAGTAATTCTCTAGAACTTAGTTCATTTAAAGATTTCTGGCAAGTATTATGTAATTCTACGATTCAATTGCCTTTGGAAGAATTATTAAACTTAGTTTTGACCTTTAAAGTGACCTTATTTTCAGTTGTTGAAATGCATGTTTCCCCGATACAACAAGATTCAAAGTCGATAGAAAAAAACTAGGTAGACCCCATAGAAGATAAATTAGTGGATTATGATGTTCCATTGATTATGGTTTGGTACAAAACTAAACCAATCCCTCGTGTCTTAATTGATGGTGGATCTAAAGTTAACATTGCCACACTTGCAATATACAGACAACTAGGTTGGATGGTTTACATCCAAACCCTTTTTACATTCAAATGGTTGATCAATCATGTGTTCAACTAGTGGGTCTTTTGAAAGATATTCCTATCCACATTTAAGAGGCAACTTTCCATATTACTTTTATAGTCATCAAGTTACGACGGCAAAAGGTAGATTATAATCTATTATTAGGTTGCCCATGGTTGAGACATGCTAAAGTTCAACAAGATTGGGGATCACAAGCAGTTCTTTTTAGAAGGGTCATAAGCAGTATTCGATCATGTTGGATCATAAGAAAATCTACCCCAAGGATCAAAAATCAATGCTAGTAGAACTCCCCATATATGCTAGAAGGATCGAATGATGATGAAGAGGCTCAATTTTGAGAAGTCAATACAAATTTGTGGTATGTAGGATTAATGGATATCCCTGCAATACTTGCACAATATGATATGGTATCAGCAACCATTCAACTATAATTTTTCCAACCTAGCACTTCGTTTGATTTGAACCTTTCCGTCAATGGTGAATGATTCTGATGGTAATACACCACAGTGCACTCTCCTTCTTGAGAGCTCCACAACGATATCCTCGGAGTAGGAAACTGAGCTTGAAGGATCACACACAGTACTCCGCACAGAGGCTATAGAATATGTAGAAAAACACAGTACACAGGGAGCACGAACACAGAATTCTTAGGTGTTTGTAGCTCAGTGATGAGTAGCACCTCCTTTAATGTCAATCCGGGAAGACGTGAGGAT
Organism: Ceratopteris richardii; assembly: GCA_020310875.1. Lineage (NCBI taxonomy): Eukaryota > Viridiplantae > Streptophyta > Polypodiopsida > Polypodiales > Pteridaceae > Ceratopteris > Ceratopteris richardii. The sequence continues at coordinate 54,226,496 of CM035419.1, read as the reverse complement.
GGTATGAAGACCTCGAGCAAGTGGCGGCACAAGTGCGTGAGTGAGAAGCACACAAGTATGCACACACATACACACACACGCGCACACACAGCAAGACAAAGAGGGAGAATCAATGGAGTTCTTAGATTACTTTCAAAAAGCTCTTACAAGTTCGTTTCAATTACAATCTAACCCCAAAAATGAGCTCTCTAGCTCTTTTTATAGTTTTTGGCTAAGTTTTGGCCCTGTCCAGACCTAGTGTCCGGCCTAGTTAAAAATTAGATTCCAGGGCTTATTTGAGGGCTCAAACGATATCTAAAAAATACGAAATTTGGCAGGTAGGTACTTCTAAAGCTCCTCAAGCTCAAGGACTCCTTGGCTTGCACAAAATGGAGCTACAAAAAGATGAAATGATATTTACAATGGTGTTTAGTGATGAGAATCACTTTTAATTGGTGTAGGGGTTTTGAAAATTTAAGGTTGCCTTAGTGCTAAATCTGCGTGAATGTCCATAAGTGCTTCTTCCTGAAGAAAATTGTTGGCCTATTTTCCAGATCTTCGTTGACTCCCTTGTCTGCTTGTGCCTTCTCTCCCTTGTCCGCTGCTAACACCCCCCCCTCTCTCGCGTCTGTCGTCCCTGACAGACCCTTGTTGAGTGGGTTTTTGGATGTAGTACTCGACGACATCCTGCGCTAAGTGGTGTTCAGCAATTCTCAACCCTTTGGCCAAATCTGTCAGAAGAGCATCCCAGTCTACCGGCCCGGGAACCTCTGGATGTGGTATACGTAGCTTTTCGGAATGTAGAGCTTGTTCCACTGCAAACAACTGCAAGAGATGGGATGGTCTGGGAATGAATATCTCGGAGTGATATTCCCAGAATCCCGTGACAAACATCTCTTCAAACGTTTGTTTGAAGCAGGCCGGTAGATATTTGATGCGAGCGTGCCATGCATACACAACATGAATCGATGGGGTTGTACTCATGTCATATACAAGGTCCTGATTACCTTCATTAAATCCTAGTGCTGAGAGATGCGGTTCCTTGACATTCTTGAAGGTTCTGAAGGTGACTAGCATAAGTTCGAAAATCTTCAGGCACATCTGAGTCATGACATCAGGCACATTCTTGAAACGGACCCCCCAATGTCGAATCGTCGAAATCATATATGCAATAGTAGGTGGGCCCTTCGGGGGTGCGAAGTACACATAATTGAGCCACTTCTCACATCCTTTAATTGTTAGCACTGTTTGTGTGTACTCCGGCCATGATCTCCTTCGAAATACAGGGCAATAACATGGGTTATATTTGATGTACAGCGGCATGTTGTTCCATGTTCTTACCATTTCCGGGTACGTTTCAAGTAGCCGAATTCTCCACATTGGTTGTCGAATATGTCCCTGCTTGGCACTTTCTGGGATGTCGTCAGGTGCAAATTGGGTGGCAGAGGTGGGTTCCCTTGAGGTGTGGTGCTTGATCTCTGCGTTGTAATCTGCCATTAGCACACAAAATGGAACATACAGGTCGTCCGATGGGCTGATCCACCTATGGTGTGAGAGATTCTGAAAATACTCGGACTTGATTACCACCTCTTCTAATTTTGACATCAATGCAATTTGGACTGCCACCCTGTCATCATGCGTCGTGGCTACTTTCTCTAATTTTTGCATCCATTCAGGTGCCTCAATTTCAATTGTGTCCATGCCCTGTTCTGTTCGCTTACCCCCAGGTGTTGACATCGGAACATAGGGATCCTCAAATGTTTCTTCTACTTCAATTGGCACAAGATCTTCAGGCTCTGGTTCTGCCAAGGGGGAGGGTTGGCGTTCATATACAAGCACTTTCTTTTCCAATTCTGCAATTTGTGCTTTGAGTGCTGCTACTTCGTCAGCTGTGTCAGCTGTGGTCGGGGCTTCCTTGGGTGGTGCTGGTTGAGCTGCCAATTGCCTTCGGAGTTCATCTCTTTCCTTTTCTAAGGCTGCATGGGCTTCGAGGAGATCCGCATGGGTTTCCAAAATGATTTGCATATTATCCGAGGGAATAGCCTTAAATCTCTCCGGGTCAATGTCCTGTGGGGAACCTTCCATGGCTAACTCCAAGTTCTCTTCATTTTGTGTCTGAAGCCTTCTATTTTCTTCTAGGGCTGCAGACATATGCTTCCGTAGTAGAGCCATGTTTCGGCGGAGTTTGAGGTTCTCTGTAATTTGAGAATGTAGCAGCTCGTCCATGTGTCGTCGCTCTTCATCATCTGCTTGGGGTGGGTTGGCTTCTAATTGTGCGTATTGCTCCTGTAATGTCACGTGCTGCTTTTCTAGTAGCTGCTTCTGCTCTTCAAGATCCCTACATCGTGCTTGGAGATCTTCGTTGCTTCGGAAGAGCCTTGTTTGTTGGTCGTCCAGGTGTTGGTAGTGTTGCTGAAGTTGGGCCATGCATTGATGCATATTATTAAATAAGTTACTGAGAGGAATGGTGTTGAATGCAGAGGGGAAGGGAAAGGGAAAGGGGATTGTGGATGCAGTACTGGGGATGGGTGAGGGGGGAGGTGGGGGAAGGGGAGATTGTGGGTGAATGGGGGATGGGAGAGGTGCAGAGGTGGGTGACACCGCCATGAAGGTGGGGTTCGTGGTGGGGGTGACTGTGAACATGGGGATTGTGGTAGCGGTGAGGGTTGTGAATGTGTATAGAGGTGTGTGTAATTGTGAACTCCTAGGAAGTGTGCTCGGGGTAGTGAGGTGTACCGTGGCTGTAGTTAGCCTTATGTTTTCCGTGGAAGTGGAGTGTGTGGGTTGGCTGATGGTTTGTGTGTTGATGTGTGTAGTGGTTTCAGAGGTGGTGACAGTGGAGGTTACAGTGGTAGAGGGAGGTGAGTGAGGTGGGTGTGGGGGAGAAGGTGGCAAGGGAGGTGATGGGGGTGCACTCGCTGTGTGGGCTTCCTCGGTGTCGTGAACTGTGTGTGCTGTGCCAGTGGTTGTGGGGGTGCCTGGTGGTCCTGATCCTAATACATTCATTCGTTTTCCCGTTCGTGGGGGACGTCTTCCATATCTTCTCTCTGTCCTTCGTGATTGCGCTAATGCGGTGTGCACCGTTTCTGGTACTCCCAAAGCATCTGATATCATTTCCAGGGTGGCACGGTATTGCTCGTCCACACCTTCCTCCTCCAGAATCTGGTTCATGAGGGCTTTACCTGCAGCTAATGATAGCCTGTGTTGCTCTTGGACTCGGTTCATCGTATCGTAGAGCTTCTTTAATGCGTTAGTATAGGCGGGGGCACCTTCCAGTACTTGTAGGGCTTCTTGATCATACTCTTGATCTTCTGCTTCTGATTGTCTACCCTGTGCCTCCTCATGAGCTTCTTCTTCATCGTCCACATTGACTACATCCGGTTGGCTGGGCTGGGTTTGGTCTGGGGCAGTTTGCTGTCCACCAGCTTGCTCTGCTTCAACTTCTGCGTTTACCGCGTCAATGATTCTAGCCACTTCTTCGTCCGTCAGATCCTCCAGAGTGAATCCATGCGGGAATTCTAGATCAGTCGGTACTGGGGGAAACACAAGGTTCGGGCCATCGGTGCTCTGCCTGGGTAACCTTATAGTAAATGGCTGCACTCTTCGAGGAAGCCTTGGGGTTGTTTCTGGTGTTAGGGTTGCACCCCGGGGTTGTGCACAAGGCATCTGTACTGTGCCTCTCATCTTTTTAGAGGGGGGTCCGACAGCGGACAACCTGCGTTGAAACTCCTGTGCTCTGGACCAAATGAGAGCCCTCTGCACCGGTACATCATATGCGAGACATCTGTATACAATTCTTGTAAGCGCACAGCAACCATACAACACAGACCTTTGCTTCTTATACCATCTCTGATGAGCCATATGAATCTGGTCGATAATCCAGTGGGGCATATTGATGGATAATTCAAAAGCATCTGCCAGATAGAGGCTAAACCAAATCTTTTTCGGAGGCATTGTGAACCTATCTTGTGCGGGGAACGCGAAATGTTGCATGACCATACGTAAATGAATGGCAATTGTGGGAGTCATTGCCACCATATCCTTCAGTTTTGTCAGATTCCTGTTCTTCATGTTGTCGGGGACCATGGTCTCCTTTTCCGTAGGAATGTGCATTCCGTGCATATCAAGAGCTTCTCTTACTAGGTTAATAGTCAAGCGGAAGCGCTTCAGCTCATTGCCCCTTGTGAGTGATGGGAGCACAAAGGAGCTGTATCCTTTCTTATCTTTGCTGGGGGTGAGGGTACTAATTAAGTATGAGCACCTTAGAAAATCTGGCTTTGGTAGTTGGAACTCGAAATAATCATATAACCCCGCCTTCCTCCATATTGGTTGCAGTCCTTCGTTGTTCTGTAGCCTTTCAAACTCTCTGGTAAAGAAGTGGTATCTGCCCCATCGTCCATTGAATTCTACTTCGGACTCCCACATGTATGTGCCTTCACCGAGAGGTCCCGCAACATCACTGAACCAGTGTGAGGTTTTGCCCACCGGCATGGTGTGACCCTGTGGAGGATTCTGAATAGGTATGGCATGTAATGCCCGTAATGCCACTGGTCTTTCCTTTAATTCCTCCTCGACCGGAAGACTTTCAATGTCCACAATTTGGGGGCCGGTGCCTGCCTGGGAGCTAGTTCCTACCGTATCCGCCATGTTACTTTTTGCTTCCTGTCTCTGTGAGAATATAGAAACATGCATTAACATTGTACAGGACAAGAGAGAACCGTTGTTGTCCCCATTACAACATTAACATGAGGGTCGGGAGAGATTAATGGGTTAGTAAGTGTTCGGTGCGAGTGTGTGTGTGGTTAGGAGTTCGGTAGACCTAAGAGCTAAGTGAAATAATGTAGTGAGATAGTGATGCAGTTAGTAGGTGGTCATGGATTTACAAATGGGGTCCGGGGGTTTGTTACAAGTCTTAGGCTGCCAAATGCAGTGGATGGGCTTTGCTTTCGGTTTCGTAGAGACTCTAGAGAGCTTTATCGGCATCTGGGTTTGAAAATGAGGCCTTTTCGGGACCCCTTTACAATTGATTATACGCGAGCTCATGGGCCTTGGTGTGTTCCTGCGTGATGAGAATGAGTGAATACTGGCCGTACGAGTCGATGGGTTAAGCTGTATAGACTGTGGCCTTGGCGTCGCTACTTGCGCTTGCAAGCAAGCCTTAGGCACCCAAATTTCTCTTGATTGTGGGCTAGCCTTCATCGACTTCTTGGGCACCCAAATAGATTTCACGTTTGCAGGAGAATTTCTGCAAGACTTCTTATTAATGTCGTGTTGTTGGTTATTAATAAGAAACTTAGCCCGTGTAGTAGACAGTGGTGTAACCGGTTGTTCGCCTTTCCGCACCCACACATGATTTACTTTCTGGGACATTCTGCTGCGCAGGTACTTTTGATCTCGGACATAGGTAGTACTCTGCTTCTTCTGCCTTTGATCCACCTTGGTTTGCTGTCTCCTTCTGGCCTTTGGAAAAGAAGGGAGTTCCGTTGCATCCCTGACTCCTTTTTTGCGAATATCATTCCTCTGCAACACATGGTTTTGGACAAGAACAACATGGTCATCTTCATGTGTATTCCTGGAAGGACCAGGAGTCTGTGCCTTTCCTAGTTCCTTGAGTGCTCCATTATCTAACTCTACTGTAATTCGACTATGATTGACCCAAACCTGAAGAAGTCCACTTCTTAAGTTTAGGTTGACTGCTTGGTCATAGATCCAGTCTTGACCTAGGACAAGAGGTTCAGTGAGATCATCATCTTGACACACTAGTACTTTAACTGTCATTGCCTCATCATGAATGTAGAGGGGAAGTTCCACCTCGCCCATGCAAGGGGTTTCCACGCCTCCCAATCCTATGAGATATGCTTCCACAGGATGGACAGTTAACTGCAACTCTTGACAGTAAGACAGTTTAACAGCACTAGTGGCTGCACCTGAGTCAATCAAGGCCCTTACAGTCCTTGCACTCTTCCCTTGTCCTATATCTATGGTTATGAAAGGACGTCGATCTGATATCCTATGAGAGCTAACACTTGAAACTTCACACATAGCTATGTCGTATCCTTGATCTGCATATGCCTCTTGCCTAGGGTGCTCTCTACCTTGTCTTCTTAATTTCATTCTCCGTATGCGTTCTAGGGCTTCTGCTTGAGCTTCTTCTCGAATTCGCTTTTCTTCCTCTTTGCGTTTCTTAGCAGTATTGAGTCGACTTAGCATTTCCTCTGTGAGAGGTTCCTGATACAGCTTGACTCTGCATCCGCTAATATAATTTGGGAGAACATCGCCTTCTAATGTGGCTAGTTGCACTGCTCCACTTGTTGAGATCCTATTGATGATCATAGGTCCATAGCCTCTCTTTTCTAGCTTCCTTGCATGTTGTTTCAATGTGTAGACTAAAACTAGATCTCCTGCTTTCAAGCCCTTATCCTTCACATGGGCATCAAAGTATGCCTTCTGTCGTTTCTTTGCTGCATATATCCCTGCAGCTGCTCTCAGCCTTGTTTCTCCTAATCGTTCAAGGTCAAAAAGTCTAGAGGAGAGTTCATGACCTGTCCATTCGTGCTCTTGTGCTACCTTCAATGTAGGTATCAAGAAGTCTAAGGGTAGCACTGCGTTTTGGCCAAATACCACCTGAAAGGGGGTGGCTTGGAGTACCGTTTTGTAGGCGACTCGATATGCCCAAACAGCATGGTGTAGCTGTTTGTCCCAATCAGAGCGTTTAGTGTTAACTAGTTTCGTCAGTACATTGCACAAGATCTTGTTTGTGCTCTCAGCTTGTCCATTAGCTTGAGGGTGATAGGGGGCAGACTTCTTGTGTATTACCAAGAATTCTTGGAGTAGGTTTTCAATCACTTCATTCAAGAAATGAGTGCCTCTATCACTTACAAGCTCTATGGGTAGTCCGTATCTCGTGAATACATTCTCAAACAAGAATTTGGCAGTTGTTTGAGCATCGTTCTTTGTCGTAGCCTTTACCTCTACCCACTTGGTGAGATAATCTGTTGCGACAATGATGTATTCCGCATGAGAACCTTTAGCTGGGGGATTAATAGGTCCTACAAAATCTATACCCCACTTAGAGAATGCACGTCCACCCATCATAGGTTTCAGTGGCATCTCATCTTTACGTATAGGATATTGGGTTCTCTGACAGACATCACATCGTTTCACATAGGTATGTGCATCCATGTGAAGGGTTGGCCACCAGAAACCCGCAAATAGTATTGCCTTGATCACCCTATCTGGTCCAAAGTGTCCTCCTGCTACACCTTGGTGAGCAGTCTCCAAAATCTTGAGATATTCACTTTCATGGACACATAGCCTCAGGTAACCATCTTTACCACGCTTATATAGATTATCACCAATGAGTGAATAATCCTGGGCTTCTTGTTCTAAACTCCTTTTCCTAGCTAGAGTCATGTCTGGAGGGAATGTGTTTGTCCTCAAGAATGATACTAGAGGTTTACTCCAATCTGGCACAATGGATACTTGATAAAGAGTGGCGTGTTCCACAGGTGGTTTAGTGCAACAGATTGGGCATTCCTTGCACAACTTTTGGACATCAGCTTCCATAGTTGGCCAATGTACTCCGAGTCTCTTTAGGGTCTGTAAAGTCCGTTGCTTTGAATGGTGTTGCTCTAATGCACCTACGTGTGCTAATTGCAACCATTTAGCGTACTCATCCTCTTCTACGCAACAAGCCAAGATCCCTTGATCTGTGTGCTTGTACATGCTTCCTGCCATGATGTGGTACTTTTGGGCTTTTACAACCTCTCTATTCCGTGTGTTTACCACTGGATGGTTAGGCCCGTACGTCAATACTGGTACCAATGGCTTAGCCCACTGCGGTATAACTTCCAAATTAAACAAGTAAGCATCAGGAAGATCATCCGATACTCCTTGTGGGGCTTCTCCCGATGTGAGCCTAGAGAGATGATCTGCTCTTAAATGAGTCCTACCTTTTCTTACCACAACCTCAAAATCATATTCCATTAGCAAGAGAAACCATCTCACTAATCTTCCTGTATTGCATGGCTTGTTTACAAGGTACAGCAATGCCTGATGGTCAGTAAAAAATTTAAACTTGTTTGCAAGCAAATAGTGTCTAAATTTCTTAACTGCATATACCATGCCTAAACCTTCTCTCTCCGTAGTGGTGTAATTTCGTTCAGCCGCATTCAACTGTCTACTAGCATAGGCAATTGGAAGATCCATATTACCTTCACCAGTAGGTTGTGCAAGTACACATCCAATAGCATAATTGGATGCGTCCACGTGAACATGGAATGGCTTATTCCAATCTGGTGTGGTCAAGATTGGTGCTGAACATAATCTTCGTTTAAGCTCCTGGAAGGAATTCTCACATTCATCCGTCCACTCAAAGTTAGTCAGAAGCCCGTACATGGGCTTTGCAATGACAGCATACATGTGTATAAATCGTCGGTAGTAACCACAATGCCCCATGAAAGCTTGTACTTCCTTGACATTCTTTGGCCTAGGTAGCTCTGCTATGGCTCTCACTTTTTCTTCATCGGTAGATATGCCATTCTTTGACACTATGTGTCCTAGAATTTTGCCTTGCCTGACCATAAAAACGCATTTTTCTGGGTTCAGGCAGACCTGATATTCTCTACATTTGTCAAAGATTTGTCTGAGCTCAGGGATATGGGTTTGTCTAATGTTGGAATGAGCACAAAGATCATCAACGTAGACTTCTAAATTCTTCCTCAAGAACTCCTTAAGCACATGGCACATCAGCCTCTGGAAGGTAGCTGGTGCATTGGTAAGCCCAAATGGCATTACTCTAAAAGCAAAAATGCCCCATTCTGTGGCAAAGGCTGTCTTATGCTGATCCTCTGGGGCTATGGCTACTTGATTGTAGCCTGAAAATCCATCAAGGAAGCTGTACACTTCCTTGCCTGCTACTCTTTCTAAGAGATGCTCTGTGATGGGAAGCGGATAGTTATCTCGGATTGTGGCTGCATTAACCTTTTTCAAATTAATGCATACGCGCAGCTTTCCATTTTTCTTGGGCACCACTACGATGGGGGATACCCATTCAGTGTGCTCAATTTCGTAGATAAATCCAGCTTCGACCAGTCTATCTATCTCCTCTTTGATCTTAGCAGCGTAATTATCGTTATATGTGTAGGGCTTTTGCTTAGAGGGTTTAGCATCTGAGGTCATGGGGATAGTGTGTGAGCATATATCGGGGTCAACACCTTTCAAATCCTTGTAACTCCAAGCGAATACATCTCTGTATTCTCTTAGCAAAGCAATTAATGCATGCTCTTCTTCTTCTGTTAGGTCATGGCCTATGTATGTGCATCTCTCCTCTCCTTCTTCTAGGGCCACTACAATCTTCTTAGTGGTTTCTTTGTTATCATAGGCCTCTCCTGATTGTGCCTCTCGTTTAGGCATTCTTATCATGACTCGCCTGTCGTCTATCTCATACTTCTTAAAATTTTCTGGGACCTCAAACAAAGATTCTTCCTCTTCTGGTGAGGCTTCTCCCTTCTTTCGTTTCTTTCCTTCTTCCTTCGCGGTCACATGTGTTGCTAATCTTACATCATTTGTAACTTCTCCATGCCTCTGGGGTTGAAATTCTACTTCATGGAAGTATTCTTCATCTGATGCAAATGGTGGGTCCATAATGATTGACTCTAGATCGGAGTCACTTGCATCCTCAAATGCGTCAGGGCTCGGTTCGCATTCTTCTAGAACTGCCTCTCCCATGATTGGCTCTATGGAGAAGACTGAAATATCGTAGCCATCCTCATCACAGTGAGGCGTCCATTGTTCCTCATTGATGGCTACATCCATTGTTGCTAGGATTTCTGCCCAGCCATGGGGTTCAAATTCCTCATCAGGAAAAACTACAGGTGCATAGGCTGGGTCTTGAATGGGTCTATGTGTTTCTTTTGCACCTTCCTCTCTGGCTTTCTCTCTCTTCTCTTCTTCTACTGCAACCTTGCACATCCATAAATGAGTGTCTTCATGCATCCATGAGGATCCAGACCCTATGGAATGCACAGATTCCGTGTCATCTTTGGCTCTATGGATGGGATTCCATTGGATAGGAGGGACATCTCTATGAGAGTAATCCTTGAGATTGACTTTGGTTGTAACACCTAAGTGTTGCAGGTACAAGGAATTAGTTCCCCAATCCTGTACCACTTGCAACTGTCGCATGAATGGTCGTCCCAAAATCATCTCATAGGCATGATTTTTGCTAAAGTCACATATAGCAAAGGTATGTTCAAACTCGACACCACAAGTGGTGAGAGTTATTCCTTCTAGCAATCCTAGGGGTCTCTCTATGTGACCATCGGCCATCTGCAATTTCATTCTCGTTGGCCTGAGTGCTGGCTTGCCCCAACGCTTCCATAGGGAAGTAGTGGCAATTGCAACTCCTGCACCTGAGTCCAAAATTGCCTTGGTGGTGTATTCTTGATAAGTAATGGGAAGATAGGTGTTCCCTTCTTCACCTTCACACATATCTCCTATCTTGTCCAAGGGAATTTCTGGCACTGTCTTATGTGATCCTACCTGGGAACGAGGTCTTGCTATCTCTGGTACGTGTTTGGCTACATGTTTCCATAATTCAGGTCTAACCTTGAGTAGCTCTTCTAACTTGCGATTGCACTGCACTTTAGTGTTTTTCACTACCTCTGTGTTCCTAGGTATGACCGAATCTTCGTTTCTTACCATGACTGTGGGTGCTCTCATACACGTGGATTTTGCTTCCCATGGGCCAGTGAAATGGGGTAGCTCTTGTATGGAATTGGATTCAAAGTCCAATCTCTTGTGAGACTGAGTATTCTCATGTTCCCCGTAAATAGATGGGATGTCTTGTGGGAATTGGTCGTGTGCATCATCCACAAGTTCAAAGGGAGGGGCAACTTCACTTTCGTTATCCCATTTATCTTCTTGAATTTCTCGTAGGAAGTCTGGTGCAAACCGATTCATAGAAGAAGAAGTGTCGGGCTCCGTAGAATTAGGCACATAAGCAACCTGGGAAGGAGGGCTTATTCTATCGTTGGCTCTTTCCTCGCTCTCATAGGTGTTTGGAGCACAAGCTTCCTGGGGAGGATTACTTATTCTATTACTTTTCCGAACAGGCTCATATGCTCCCTGAGAAGGAACGTAGGCAACCTGTGGAGGTACGTGAGCTTTCAAGGGAGGCTCATCTGCCTTTTGGGGGGAAGGATAAGCTTCTTGAGCATGGGCTTCCTGAAGAGGCTGGCTTAACCGTTCTCTTGCCCTTTCCTTTCTTTGGGGGGCAGGTTCCTTTTCTGATTGTGCAATTAGCCTCTCTATTCTTTCTAGCAGTCCGTCAAAATGTAACTGCGTCTTCGCTGAGCTAGAGATGTTAAAGAGGCGACTAGCTTCAAACATGGTCTGAGCCAATTCCACCATTTTGGCACAAATTTTAGTTCGTTCAAGCTCTAGCTCGGCTCTAGGGTAGCATTTTTCATGATCGGTTATGGTTGGCCCTTCTTGAATTCTGGCCTGATATGCTTTAAGCATCATATTAAGGTCTTCGGGAGTGGGATCTGCTAGGACTGATCCTACTCTAGGGGGTGGTGGGTTTAGGTGAGGCGGGTTGGGAGGTGGCTGGTCGGCTGGCGATGGGAAAGGTGGTGGTGGGGTAGTGTGAGAGGGAGTTTGAGATGTGAGTTCAGTTATCTTGGCTTTGGTTTCTCTTATGCTTTCCTCAAGTTCACTCATCTTTTTAGCCCATTGTCTTTTCATTCTTTCTCGACTATCTTTCCACGCTCTAGTCCTTTTCTTGGTTATGCTCTCAGTTTCACTAGCTGTTGGGCTCTTTTCTTGGTCTGCCCCTTGGTTTTGCTGCAACGCTTGAGCTCTAGTGACTACCTGTACCGGAGCAGTGGAAGTGACACTTCCTACGGGGTTTACTACTAATCCAATAACGTTGATAGGCGTGATTTTTGGCATATTATTGGGGTTCTTTGGGCAATCTCGTAAGAGATGCTCTTTCCCACAATCTTGGCAAAAGCCTTGGATCGTCACTGACTGGGGTTGTGTAGGTGGAGGAAAAGGACAATCACGAATAAAGTGATCTCCTTGACATCTGTAGCACGGTCCTCTTGGGAATGAAGGTCTTACCTGCCTAGGTTGAGGCCTAGGGTTGGGGTTTGCGTACATGACATTTGCGTAATCCGATTCCCAACTAGATTCATTTGGCTCTTCACTATAGAAGGACTCACCATGTTCAGGAGACTGCATGAAGTAAGCCTGGGGACTCTCAACATGCGTAGAATCGAAACTATGGTCACTGGGATCACTTTCTGAAAGCAATGGTGTTATAGGGACTATAGCTCGGTTTAGGTTTTCTTCTGCTGCTGCATACTTTACAGGGATCACATTAGCTGGGGCAGGGGGTTGTTGAGCTAACACTGGCTGAGGTCTTTGTTGGTTTTGGTATTGTGGTTGATAACTTTGTTGTGGCCTGCCATATGGCTGTGGAGGGTACTGGTTCTGGAATCTTCCTTGCTGCGGGTATGGCTGAGGGTAGGGTTGCCTAACTGCCTGCTTGTTGTATGGGCAATCTTGTGCAGTGTGATTGGTGTATCTCCGTTCTATGGTGCAGTACTGGCTACTAGGATTCACTTGGGGCTGAGCCATAATGGGGCAGACATTCGCCATGTGGTCACCACCACAAGTATAGCACCTTTTCACAGGGGCAAACCTTGGAATTTGTTTGCTAGAGACGCCTAGTTTTTGGGCCACTTTCTCTGCGAGTTCCTCAATTGATGTGGATTGCGTGGAAGAATGACTAGATGCACTATCTGAATCCTTGTAGATTTTGGAAAGCTCTAGTTCTTCCCCTAGGTTATCTTCAATGTCAATGCACATGCGTACACACTCTTCTATAGTCCTAGGGTCCTTCAGATACACATAGGATCTCAATTTCGTACTCAGCAATCCATCCAAGAATAAGGCTACTTGTTTAGCTGGTGTAGGTAGCTCCGAAACAGGGCATCTTTCAAGATATTGCCTAAATCTTCTTCCTGCAAGTCTCACGGTCTCTTGAGGGGTTTGCTTGAAGCTGTGAATCAGTGAGGAGGTATTGTGTCTTATGCCACTCTTAGAGAACTCTATGATGAAAGCCTCTAGGAGTTGGTCTATGCTCCTGAACTGTCGCTCATCCAATGGCTGAAACCATGTAAGTGCTGTGTTCCTAAGGGTTAGACCGAAGGCATTGTACTGCGTGAATAGATCCTCCACTTGTTCAGCTCTCAAGACTTGCTTGAACTCCGCCACATGATCGTATGGATCTCCTGTGCCGTCAAAGTAATTTTTCATGGACTTAACTAGCTGTGTTGGTCTCAAAGTCCTTGTGTGCTCTCTGGGTCGTGGTAGAGGGAACTCATCCGCATGTCTTTGATTCCTGTGAGCTCTAAGTATCTCAGGCTCTGCTCTATTCGTTTCCATTCTCGTTCTTTCTCTACCCACTGGGTTGGCAAAGCTTACTTCTGGTCTATCTCGACTTTTGTCTCTTTGAGTTCCATGAGCTTGGGATGTTCCAGCTCCAGGGTGACCATAGGATACATTCGATCTTGGTTGGGGGAAAATGAATTCACCCTTCCAAGTGTAAGCATGCCTATCATTTTCTGTCACCACAAAGATCCTTTCCGAAGTGTGATCTAAGTAGGTCGCTCTACCTGGGCTATCCGGGTCCTTAAACTCATAGATCATGATAGCTCCTATATCAGTTGGCTGATTAGATTTATATCTCCAAAAGGCTTCGTCAGTTTCTCGATTGAGGAGCAACTCTATGCTCTTGTTGTCTTGGGGAACCCACTTAGGCGTGATAATCCTAGTGAGAACAGATTTTCCTCGAGGGGTTCTAGGTTCCGCACCCATGTTTCCTTGTTCCAAGTCACCTAAGTCCGCTTCAGAGATTACATTTCCAAATTCATCTGTCCTATCTGGGTGACTGGTGACTACGTATATAGTTCCTTCCTTGTCCAGGTATGCACCGTTTTCAAATTTGACTGCTGGGTGCTCTAGTCCAATGGATTGATCAGGATTCTTAATCTGTACCACAGATCTTCCTAAGCCGTCCTCATAGATGCTAGCACCTAATCGGTTGGTCCTAAGATATTCCAGCTGTGTTTTGTAAGGGCCTTCTACCCTGTACAAGTAAGGCACTCCTGAACTTCCCGTAGGTCTGTCCATGCCTTGAGACATCCCCGACTCACTGGTCTCAGAGCTAGGGTAGTACGAGTGGTGGCTCAACTGCTGGGCCCAAGACCTAGCAGTGTGGTTAACACTGGCCTCTGAAGACCTAAGGCTTTGTCTCTCCCTTACAAGATGTCGTCCTGATCTAAGGTTCATATGCCTATCTAAGTAGCCCAATTCTTTACCCAGAGTACAACCTCGTTGCCGATCAATTGGTCTCAGTCACTTGATTCGTTTTAGTGAGTTATTATGTTTATGATCTTGGCTGATATCGCGGCGTCAGGAATACTTGAGTGTTCTTCGTGCTTTCAGGTTGATCGTTCCACGTTAGGTTCTTTGCCTTTATGTTATCGATAGTACAGAGATTAGGTTTTTAGCTTGGACTTGAGTTTTTTAGGTAGTCTTCAACTTGATACCTGCCTATCGTCGCCCTGACTTACTCCTACCTCTCGTCGTTCTTAGCCTAAACTATGAATTGACAGAGGGGGTTAAAAGTTTCCAACCTTTTGTTTCCTGCTTGGTTGCCCTTGAGTGCCCAGGAAATGTGCTCCCGAGCTTGCACTTACACTTGCTTGGAATGCCTTTCAAAGCTCTCAATAGATCTGTAAGAGTTCCAAAGTTAGCTGAGAAATTTAAATTCCAAATACAGAACCAAGTGTTTTCATTCCTGTAGCACAAACACAAACTTGCATTGTGAATTTTAGGAAAAACAATTCTTAAGTCTCCTGACTTTGATCCCCCTGGGTATGGTCAACTTCAAAATACCCTATCTAATAATCCTGAGCTTAATTTAACTATAACCAGTCGATGTTTTGGTTGTGCTCCCCACGAGCTTTCCAACAAAACAAGAATCACCGCAAACGGATTTCGTATGAGAAAGTTATGTCTGTTCAAGGTTTAGGGGGTCAAGACAGGATTCAATCTGACCGACAATTCCTAGGATTTTCTCTCAATCACAAGTGTAGGACCCTCCAAAGTGCTAATGGATTGACTATTTGCCCCAAAATTTACCCAATTTTGACTAAGAACAAAACCCTAATTTTTGGCCGAAAAGCCTGTCAATCGCGATCGACAGGTCTGTCAATCGCGATTGACAGAGGTGTCCGTCGGGCCTGTCAGTCGCGATGGACAGTGTCAATCGCGATTGACGGTATCAATCGCGATCGACAGAGTCGATCGTGGCTGTCAATCGCGATTGACGGTATCAATCGCGATGGACACGTGGCTACGCAAAAGTCAATCAATCGTTGACTTTCAGTCAATCGCGATTGATGGTGTCAATCGCGATTGACAGAGGTGTCGGTCGTGGCTGTCGATCGCGATCGACGGTATCAATCGCGATTGACAGGGTCCTACGTGGCAGTCAGTCGATCGTGGAGGTCTGTCGGTCGCGATTGACAGGCTCTGTCGATCGCGATTGACAGGGTCTGTCGGTCGCGATTGATAGGGTCTGTCGGTCGCGATTGACAGAAGACCTCGGAATTTTTCTACTGTTTCTAGTGTTTTAGGATGTGCTCATCATGCTTGTGCTAGTGGTGAACTTTGTTTTGCAAAATGGTCGAATTTTCTGTCAATCGCGATCGACAGAGGCTGGCGACCGCGAGACAGATTCGACGAATTTCGTACCTGCGCAGCGTGCTGGAGGGGATGATGATGATGATTCCTGCAAGAGACACAATAAACATGCAAAAACAGTGCAAGCAATATCGCTCTCTCGCTCTCTCTCACAAGTAGAATGAAGGAAATGAGGTGGAGATGGTGATATGACCAAAAAACAGAAATTTTCGCGATGATGGAGATGGAGGTGGAAGATGGTGATGATGATAATGGTGATGAAGATGGTGAAGAAAGTAAAAAGAAACTCGATGAGAGTGAAGAAAATACCTACAACTCCAACGCGTCAACTCTACGTCTTACCATCACACGCTCGTCCTCAAAGCTCGATCCCCGGCAACGGCGCCAAAATTTGGTGTAGCTCAGTGATGAGTAGCACCTCCTTTAATGTCAATCCGGGAAGACGTGAGGATGGTATGAAGACCTCGAGCAAGTGGCGGCACAAGTGCGTGAGTGAGAAGCACACAAGTATGCACACACATACACACACACGCGCACACACAGCAAGACAAAGAGGGAGAATCAATGGAGTTCTTAGATTACTTTCAAAAAGCTCTTACAAGTTCGTTTCAATTACAATCTAACCCCAAAAATGAGCTCTCTAGCTCTTTTTATAGTTTTTGGCTAAGTTTTGGCCCTGTCCAGACCTAGTGTCCGGCCTAGTTAAAAATTAGATTCCAGGGCTTATTTGAGGGCTCAAACGATATCTAAAAAATACGAAATTTGGCAGGTAGGTACTTCTAAAGCTCCTCAAGCTCAAGGACTCCTTGGCTTGCACAAAATGGAGCTACAAAAAGATGAAATGATATTTACAATGGTGTTTAGTGATGAGAATCACTTTTAATTGGTGTAGGGGTTTTGAAAATTTAAGGTTGCCTTAGTGCTAAATCTGCGTGAATGTCCATAAGTGCTTCTTCCTGAAGAAAATTGTTGGCCTATTTTCCAGATCTTCGTTGACTCCCTTGTCTGCTTGTGCCTTCTCTCCCTTGTCCGCTGCTAACAGTGTTACAAATGCGATCAAACTTATAGTCTGTGGTTGACTAGGCCACTATATCTTTTATTAAAGAACATATACAAAGAAGTGTGTGGTGGCCATTTGGCCTTCCACATGGACACTAATGATAACAATCTCCCACGAAATGCCAATATGGCCAAAGTAACTATGGGAGAAAAATAAAGAATGATAAATAATACCTGCATGTAAGTATAAAAACTATACCTCCCACCTGATGGGCAAGTTACAAAGTATATAAAGTGACTATGTAAGATCATGAATCAAGTAACCCCCATCAAGTGACAATAGTGTCGAAAGTTATCCTGTGGTAGAGCTTTAGTCAAAGCATCTACAACATTATCTCCAGTGTTATGATTGTCTACACAGCTAGCATAGTTAGAAATTGTTTAACCAATAATGGATGCTTTCCCTTAACCTAAGCATAGAAACTTGTCCTCAATGCCACTCAGATATCTCAAAATCATCTTCATCGCATCCCAATGTTTCTTACTAGGATTAGACATATATCTACTCACAACTCCCACTGCAAATGCAATGTCTGGTCTCATAGCTACCATAGCATACATGAGACTACCAACAGTAGATTGATAGGGCATTTTGACCATGAATTCCTTTTCCTCATCTGATTTGGGGCAATCATCCTTGCTCAATTTCATATATGTGGGTAAAGGTGTACTCGATGCCTTTCCACTATGCATGTTGAACCTGTGAAGTAGTTTTGATATGTACTCACTTTGAGACAAGTATATGCATCTTTTACTCCTATCATGATTAATGCACATGCCAAGAATATGTTTGGCATCCCCCAAATCCTTCATATCAAATGTTTGACTCAACTTCTTTTTGAGGATTAAAAAGTCATACGAGGACTTCCCAACAATCAACATATCATCGACATAAAGTATCAAGCATATCAAGCTACCATCTGAGCATCTCTTTGTGTAGAGACAATGATCCTCATTTCTTTGAGAATAGCCTTGAGAGTTCATAAAAGCATCAAACTTTTGGTACCATGTCTAGGGGACTGTTTAAGTCCATACAAGCTCTTCTTGAGCTTACAAAATAGAATTTCCTTGCGAGGAACTACATAACCCTCTAGTTGTTCCATATCGATCTCATATGTTAGATCTCCATGCAAGAAAGAAGTTTTCACATCCATTTGGACTAGCTCTAAGTCCTCCATTGCAATGAATCCAAGCAACATGCGCAAGATATTCATCTTGACCACTAGAGAGAAGCTTTCCTTGAAATCAACACCATGTTGTTGCTTAAAACCCTTTCCAACAAGTCATGCTTTATACTTTGGAGAAGCACTATTTGATGTGAGTTTCAATGTATATACCCATTTACATGGTAAATCTTTTTTGCCCTATGGCAAAGGTACTAAATCCCAAGTACCATTCTTGTGAATAGAATCCAACTCACTCTTCATGGCATGCTCCCACTTGACATGATCCTCTGTCTGCATAGCCTCTTTGTAGCAAGAAGGCTCACCGGCATCTGTTAGCATAACAAAATCTAAACCTAGAACATATCTATCAGGTGGATGTGACACGTCCAGCACATCTCAATGGTTGTTGAACAGGAACATTTGCAGATTGATCTGATTGGAAATTCTCTTGAACATCCTTATGTGCAACATTTTTATGCATGTTAGCTAGAGGACTAGTATTCTCAAAAACCACTCTTCTCACTTCAACCTCCTTAATGGGTTGCTTGTGCATCTTAGACTCATTGAATATGACATCACTACGTCTGATCACTAACCGTGTTTTAGGATTCCATAAGCGATATCCAAATGTTACTTCTCGACCATATCAAAGAAAAATGCAATTTCTTTGACTTATGGTCCAACTTTTGTCTAAGATTCTTGGGTATGTGAACATATGCTTCACACCCAAAAACTCGAAGATTATCATAATATGGTGGTATCCCTGTCTATAACTCTTGCACCACTTTTAGACCTTTGGTAGTACTATGTGAAGGGTTAATCACATGAACTGCAATCAATAGTGCTTCTACCCAAAAACCTTGTGAAAGGTTTGCATGATGCACCATAGAAACTACTCTATCCTGAATAGTTCTATTCATCCTTTCAGCTACACCATTCTGTACTAGTGTATAAGGAGTTGTAAACTCTCTACAAATTCCTCTAGACTCGTAGAAAAGGTTGAATTCATGTGAGGTATACTCACCCCCGTTATCTGAATGTAAAGCTTTGAGCTTAGTTCCTTTTCAGTCTCAACTGAAGCAAGCCACTTTTCGAAAGTAGGGGAATACCTCATCCTTCAATTTGATAGGATATACCCAAATGTTTCTAGTAGCATCATCTATGAAAGTGACAAAGTAAAGAGAACCATCTAATGACCTTGTGGGAATAGGAACACACACATCTGTATGAACAAGATCTAAAGGCTGAATTGAAGAGTCAATGTGTGTTCTATGCACATTTCTAGTTTCCTTTCCATATTGACAATGCTCACAAAATGAAAAATAAGACAAAGATAACACAGGTAAGTAGCCAGAACAAGAAAGATTTTCCATTCCACCACGAGCTATATGGCCCAAACGACCATGCAAAGTACAAGCCATAGGCTGTTCAATAACAGATAACAAGTGTTCTTCCTATTATACAAATAAAGGATAAAGTGAGCCAATTTTTCTTCCTTTATCAATAACCATATTGCCCTTTGATATGTGAAAGGACTGAGCATAGAAGACCACTTGTAACCAAGGTCAGCAAGTTGACCAACTAACATCAAATTGCATGATAATTGAGGTACATGGTGTAAACTATGCATAGTAAATTTTGAACCATCAATGAAGTGCACAACCACATCTCCAATCCCCACAATGTCACACTGGTAAGAGTCACCAAGTCTCACAGTACCAAGAGACTTTGCTACATAATTAGAGAACCATTCTCTATGTGGTGTCACATGGAAAGAAGTGATGGAGCAAGTCTATGACAAGCCTAAGTATTGGCTTGAGTCCCACAAAGTCATAGAAGAAGCCTTAAAATGAAGACTATGTAAAGTTCACTTGTGAACTACCTCTTGTAACTTTTGAAGAGTTTACTTAATGTAAAAGTGAAAGAATCTTAAGTGGTTGAGTCCACTTGATCTTGTTCTTGAGTTTGGTACAATAATTATTATTATTGGTCAATCTTTAGATGTTACTAGAGTACTTTAAACATATTTTGGCAATCAAAATTATGTTTAAAGTCCAAGCATCTATTGACGATTGATCCAATAGTAATATTACATAAATTTGAACTTTATAGCTTGTTTAGGAAAAGTTCATGGATTGGAGATCCATTTCTTGGAGCTTTCTATTCCTAAATGAAAAGTTCACACTTTGCTTCAAGTCCTTAGGAACTTATCTTGTTTCCTAAAGATTACTTACTTTGGTTTACTCTTGAAACTTCAATTAGCTTTAATGAAACCAAAAGTTTAACTCTCTAAAAGATTTTTTTCATGTTTCCATGATTGCTTAGCTAGTTGCATCATTTACTAGAGATGCAACTATAGAACCTAACATCCTCTTATTGAACATCAATGAACAATTGATGTTGAGGTTCAGTCTTTGATTTCCATCACTCCTTGGGATGAAATCAAATGAAAACTTATAAAAGCTTCATAGTTTTTCTTGGCACTTGGCATCCTTACCAGGGATGCTACTTAAGGAATAGAACAACTATCTTGTGAGCTTTAAAAGTTCAACCAGTATAAGTTCCATGTAGCTTTATTTTGATTTTGATCATGGCTTGGGATAAAATCAAATAAGAGTGTTCATGAGAAGTGCTCAAGTAACTAAGAAAACTCTTATAATCCTACTTGGATTTAAGATTTCTTAAATCCAAGCTAGCGACTACATCTAGGCTTGTCGTTAGGATTCTCTAAGTTTCCCTAAACTTAGATTCATCATGGAAACTTTCAAGCAGCTCTTGCCACTCCAATGAGCAAGAAAATTGAATACTTGACTTTTGAAAGGCCTACTTTTCCTAATCTAGACTCCTAATTTGTGATACGTAAGTATCACGTTTGAGAAAAACAAACTAGCCGCTTGAGTTGCATGGCAACCAGGAGCCTTGCAACTACCTAGTTTACTATTTTCTCTAGCTATCTAAGTCAAGTTAGAAAAAAGAGGTAACAAAAGTATAAGTAATCAGCTACTTAACAAGCAATCATGCATATGCAAATGCCTATTCTTGCATGCAAATGCATGTGAGTACATGCACATGTTCGCATTATCCTTTCATGCACCAAAGTTAAATCAAGCAGTTTCTTGAGCTTGAAAATGCATGTTTCCAATCATCCATGCACAAACATTCTACTTTCTAACTTTTTGTTTTTAAAAATATAACCTTTCATGTGCATAAACTTGAGCACTAACTATCTTTTTTAAGCAATAAGAAAACGTGTTTTGTGCATGAAAACATTCTTTCAAAATGAGAAATGCACCAACATTCTTTTGTAGATGCATGCCTATACTTTGTGTTTAATGAGTGTTTCAATATCTTTATGCTCTTTCATGTGTTGGAGTCAATGTCCAAAATGCTCAAAAATATTCTAGTATATAGTATGTCTAGAGTTAGTTGGTATCCCCTCTAATAGCAAAGCGTGTGTGCACATTGGTTAAGTCGTCATCCTCCCAAACCTATGGTATTAGTAATGGGCCTACTAAATTTCCAACATTTGGTATCAGAGCTTTAGGGCTTTGGCATCAGACGTTCAGGCTCTCAAATTCCCAGGTTCCTAGACTTCCAGGTTTACAACATATGATTTAAGGGCATCTTCTAATATTTGACATTTGGCATACACACTTAATCTAGATGAGTAGAGATTTGAGAATTAGACAATTCAGTCACATGGTTATTAGTGTGGAGTATGAAGTTGATGATCTGTTAGCAGCCCAATACTTTTGTAAAGTATGTACAAAAGTATTGTTTGAAGACCTAGACTTGATGAAGAGAAGGCTACTTCAAATTCAAGGAATTGTTGGAAAACAAAAGTTTCAATATCCTATTGTTCAAACAATGTTCTATAGTCCATTTTGTTCACACTACATAGCATGTATAGCTATTCTTTCTAGTCCCTCTTCATGCTCTCTCATACTTGCCCTGACATTTTTCATAGTATTTATAGACAAATATTTACAAACTTATGACTATTCAAAAGTATAAGTGACCTATATGTGATATAATGTACATATGTGTACATATCTTTCAACTCCTGAATGTAAACATCTTCTATGCTTCAAAAACTTGATCTTGTCTTCATTCTTTGACTTCCAAAACTTCAATTGTTGATTGCTCTGCACCAACAGCTCCCCCTCAATCATCAATTGAGGTTTTCTCCATCTTCTTTATACCTGCCATGTCTTTAAATCTTTGTAGCTTTGGTCCATCCAAGCTTTTGGTAAGCATATCAGCTATCTGATCTTTAGCTGAAGTATGTATGACTTCAATCTCTTTGTCCATTACCTTCTCTCTTAGAAAGTGATACTGAATCTCAATGTGTTTGGTCCTGGCATGAAACACAGGGTTAGCAGCTAAATACAATGAACTCATGTTATCTCCATAAATGATAGGTATGCTCTGTATAGTGTCAAAACTCTTCATGAGAGTCTTAAGCCATATCACTTCCTTTGCAGCTTCAACCATGCCTTTGTATTCAGCTTCTGTAGATGATAAAGCATCTGTATGTTGCTTCTTTGAACACCAAGAGATTAACTTATCTCCCACATGACACATGTATCCAAAAGTTGACCTTCTATCATCTGGATTACCTGCCCAATCTGCATCACTATAGATCTTGATATCTGTATCTGATGTAAAACCATAATACAAACCTTCTTTGAGTGTACCATTAATGTACCTCAACACTCTTTGACCTGCAATCCAATGTTCTTTCCTAGGACAATGCATGAATTGAGATAATACCCCAACTGCATATGACAAGTCAGGTCTAGTTAATGTAGCATAGATAAGACTACCAACCAAACTCTGATATTGTTTCATGTCCTTGAACTCTTCACCTCCATATCTGCTCAATTTGTGATTCACCTCCATTGGAGTAGGTGCTACCCTGCAATCATTCATTTTAAACTTGATTAACAAGTTTCTTAAGTACCTTTCTTGACTTTCTCATCTGTACGTGTAAGAATTATACCATCAACATATATGCACATGTATATGAACCCATCATCACTTGCTTTAACAAGCAAGCTACTATCTGCCTTTAATATTTGAAATCCAAGTTCTTTCAAGAACTTTACAAGTCTATAGTTCCATGCCCTTGGGGCCTGCTTTAAGCCATACAAAGCTCTCTTGAGCTTACACACATAATCTGGATACCTTCCATCTCTGAATCCTTGAGGTTGCTCCATGAAAACATCATCTGAAATGTAACCATTCAAAAAAGCATTCTTTACATCTAATTGACATAATTTCCAACCTTTACATGCAGCAATAGCTATGAGTGTCCTGATGGTTGTCATCTTTGGCATAGGACTATAGTTCTCATCATAGTCAATACCATATATCTGAGCAACCCTTTAACAACAAGTCTAGCTTTATACCTAGACACACTTCCATCTGCAAATCTCTTTGTCTTGTAGACCCATTTGCATCCAATGATTTTCTAGCTATTTGGTTTAGGAACTAATTCCCAAGTCTGATTCTCCATCAATGCATCATACTCTTCCTACATAGCTTTCTCCCAATTTTCCTTACCTTTTGCCTCTTCATATGTAGAAGGGTCTTCATCTGCCTTTATCATGTAAGCATAATCTTTGGTAGCCAAAAAAGAAGTGTCATAGCTATACCTTGTAGGTTGCCACTTGTGTCTTGATGACCTTCTGAGTTCTCCACTCCTTGAGGTTTTTGGTTCATCACACTCAGGATCAAATCTTAGCATTTCTTCAACTTCAACCTGCACTTCATTATTCTCCTCTTCATCAAGTATCTGAACCTTTGATTTACCTTTCCTTTGACTCACAACTTCTTCATCACCTGTATTAATATTGATTGTACCTGCATACCAAGTACTTTGCTCATCAAATGTAACATCTTTTGATACAAGAAATTGTTTTGTGGATGGACTCCACAACCTATATCCCATCTGCTTATCATCATAACCAATGAACACATACTTTTCAGCTTTGGGTTCCAATTTGTGCCTTAATTGTGATGGCACATATGCATATGCCAAACACCCAAATACTTTGCAATGATCCAAGGTAGGTCTCTTACCCCACCAAGCTTCATAAGGTGTCATACCCTACAAGGCTTAACATGGTAACCTATTGACCAAATAAGTAGCTGTATTTAGAGCTTTAGCCCACAAGTAATTTGGGCAATTCTTTTCCTTCATCATGGATCTTGCAAACTCAACAAGAGTTCTATTCCTCCTTTCTGCTACACCATTTTGTTGAGGAGAGTACCTACAAGTAATTACCTTTTTATACCTACATTCCACAAGTAATCACTGAACTCATTAGAGAAATACTCTCCCCCTCCATCTGACCTTAGTCTCTTCAATTTATGACCTGTAATTCTTTCTGCATACACATGATAATGTTTGAATGTATTGAACACCTCTGATTTATCTTTGATCACATAGATAGTGATCCATCTGGTAGCATCATCAACATAAATCACATAATACCTTGATCCATTTATACTGAAATCTTTTGATGGTCCCCACACATCTGTGTGTACCAACTCAAGCTTCTCTAAATACATAAAACCATGCTTGGAATAAGATTGCTTATGAGCCTTACCTAATTGACATGCCTCACATCTGTATGTCATATGTTGACCTGCAACATTAGGCAAACCAAGCACTAAACCATTGTTAATCATATCTTTGATACCTCTTTCATTGAAGTGTCCAAGCCTCTTGTGCCAAAGATCTAACTCAGAGATCTTATGTCCTCCATCAATGAACAAGGCATGACCAACATTACCTTGAATCTTCAATGTGAACAATCTTCCTTCTTTCTTCCCTGAAACAATTTGTTTATACCCATTGCTAGGGTCTTCCACAAACACTCCTTCATTAGTGAACCTAACGTCATAACCCTTTTCAACAATTTGTCCTACACTTATCAGATTCTTAGGAATTGTAGGAACATACAAGACCTTACTCAATAAGGTGCTACCATCCTTGGCCTTCATTGATCCAATTGACTTCACATTGTGCTTTGTATTGTCACATGTTTGAACAACATGATTAGTTACCTTATTTTCCAAATCAGTCATCAATGCTATGTTACCACTCAGGTGATTGCTACACCCTGAGTCAATGTAGAAGACTCTTTGATCTTCACTTTGCCTTTCACAAGTTGCATTCATTATCAATGTTGAATCCTCCTTCTGATCTGAAGCATAATTGTAGTAGGTATTGTTATATTGTTGACTTTGGAATCCTCTACCTGCATTTCTTCCAAAGTAACCCCTACTACCTCTTCCTCTAAAATTACCTCTTTGATTTCTGCCACCTCTTCCTCTTGAATGAAAGTTCTGATTATATCCACCATTACTCTAAGTATTATGCCAACAATCATTAGCTAAGTGATTTGTCTTACCACAAATCCAGCAAGCTTTGACTCCATCTTTGTTACTCCTGCCTCTTCCTCTACCTTTGCCACCTCCTCTTCCTCTTAGGAAGTTGGCTTGACTGGTTGTGCCTTCATCTTCATTTGCTTGTTGCTTTCCTTTGCTATTTTTCTTCTTATCCTTTGAATACATTGCATGACTTGTACTCTTGTCACCTTCACCCTTGACATCCTGCTCAAAGTTTAACATATGTCCTAGCAACTGATTTAAGTCAGGAGTAAAATGATCAAGTGATAATTCAGTAGACAAAATGAATGGCTTCCATTTGTCATCACCTCTCAAACCTGTGAGGATTTGCCTTACCAATTTATCCTCCTCAATGTCTTCATCAATAGCTCCTAATGCATCTGCAATGTCTTTCATCCTTGTTACATAATATGAGATAGATTGAGAAGCCTTCTTCTTGAAAGTGGTAAATTCTGCCCACAAGGATGCCTTCCTAGACTTTGTGGTGTTTTGGAAATGCTCTTCCAAAGCATTCCATATATCACTTGCACTTTCAAGACCTCTAATGTGAGGTAACAAATAGTCATTGACTGCCATATAGATAATGCTCCTAGCTTGAGCATCTCTCTTCATCCAATTCTTCAAATGTGATAATTCCTCCCTAGTTGGAACACTAGGATCTCTGAATTGAGGCTTTTCTTCTTCACCTATAATGTAAGCTATCAAGTCTTTGCTCATTAGATGAGCTTCCATCCTCATTGACCATGCTGGATAGTTCTCTCTATCCAATTTCTCTATTTGAAGAGAATCTCCCATCCTTCCTTCTCCTATATATATATATTGAATTCTTCAAACTTTATGAGTAGTAGATGTACCTTTACTTCAAATGATACTCCTTTAGTCTTCCTTGATGTCGTACGACCTCCTTCTCAAGCTTTGCTCTCAAGCTTTCGCCTTTTGAACCTTCAGATGTCAGATTCTTTATAGATGCAGCAGTCGGGATCCTCCTTTCTTCAATTATGATGCTTCCTGCTCTGATACCACTGATGGAGAGTGTTAATCTCCAAAAGAACAACCTACTCTTGAAATTAGAGCACCTCTATATCAAGAATAAATTAAAACCTTCACCAATTTAGAGGATCAATACTCAATTATAAGGATTTTGGAAAATCTGTGAAGATGATGATACTACAGAAAGTCTGCTTCACATATCTTTATCATTGACCTATCAATTGTGTAAAGTTTTTTATGAAACTTTGCACAAGATGTCGCCTAAAGATTTCACACCTCCTCCAAGTTGAATTACTCCAAAAGATTCAGTATAACTTGAGAAATGAACTCAACAAGTTACCTATGTCCAAAACTTTCTCCTTGTAGAGTCGACTTTGACACTTGTAACTTCTAAGACATGGTTCTCCAAGACTAGAACCCATTTAAGCAAATGCTTTTAGCCATAAGTAGCTTACCTTCCAATTTAAAGATTGAGTGCTTGCTTGCTCAAAACTTTAAACTGTGGAGTGAGAAATGATCAAATCATTGACCATCGAGAATGCGCGTGTTTCAGAAAACTGTGAACACTCTTTTACATATGAATGTTCCTACTCATAATTCTCACAGCCTGTTTACAATTAGGCTCTCAAACTTTAGCCATAGACTCATTAACTATGAACTTAGACATCTACAAAAAGATTCTTGAAATGATCAAGCACAAAAGGAAAATGCACAGAAACATCGGGTGCAATTTTCTTCTATTTCTGAAGGAGTTTACAACTGAGTGATGAGAGAGATTTCTACTCACTCCAAAGATGTCTAATGACCTATACAACTTCTCATTTCTCTATTCTCATGCTCTCTCATACTTGCCCCGACATTTTTCATAGTATTTATAGACAAATATTTACAAACTTATGACTATTCAAAAGTATAAGTGACCTATATCTGAACTAATGTACATATGTGTACATATCTTTCAACTCCTGAATGTAAACATCTTCTATGCTTCAAAAACTTGATCTTGTCTTCATTCTTTGACTTCCAAAACTTCAATTGTTGATTGCTCTGCACCAACAGGGAGATGCTTACTACTCAAGTATGGATTTGAAATTGATATTAACCATATATTGCTTTGATCACATGCAGCTAAGTATGGATGTATGAAGCTACTGAATGTATGGATAATTTGGTTAGCCTCCATTTGAGGCTCAATCCCCAAAAATAGCATATATCACAGGTCTATAGCTCAGTAGTAAAGCAATCATATGCAGTTGGATAGGTCACCGGTTCAATCTCGCAGTAGCACATTTTATCTAAGTGGATTGATTAGATAAACACAATATAAAATCGCACAAACAAACTTATTGCAATCGGTGCTTGCTTGAGTGGATACAGCAAAGGCTTTGGCATTCAAATGTTACGGGTTCAAAACTCAAATGCTTTCCTCTTCTTGGATAGAAAAAAAACATAACCATTAAGAAGCAGTTTTTGTGATCAAGCAGACACAAAAGATACCTTGTTGGATAAAAGCAAACCCCCTTCACAAGGAGATAGTGGATTCGGGACCCCTCTCAGCACATCTAATGATGTCAGTTTTGCTTTTGTTGTTATGGACATCTGCATTGTCAAATATTAAGCTATGATGAACATCATTTGCTCCTGACGAAAAAGCTTTTAGTAGCGAATGATTGAGCCTATCATTGGAACTTGAAATTCTGCAAATCACCAATCATGCCTACGCTCATGGCTAGAGTAGTTAACTCCTTGTAGGTTATAGGTTCGAACTCCGGTATCCGCCTATTAGTAGATGTAGCTCTTTGTCTCTTGAAATTACATTATGGGCAATATAGATAATTCACAGAATCGTAAGACTTGGAATGAAGAGGTTCACAGACAACTTAATCTTGAACTTTTATAGGATTACAGGTTCAAATCCTATAAATCTACATCAAAATATACATTCCTCTTGGATGCTCTATATTTGGACTCAGGGAGGTAGCGCATAGAGATCCAAATACAGATAAATTGTACATCATAAATAGATCAACCAGTTCAGGCTTCTTGGATGATGATTTAGAGAAGCACATCACTTTATCAACCAGTATAGCCTACATGCCCATGAGTTTTTATATTTTGGTTGCGAATAGAGCACCGAAAGTGATGAAATATAATCAATTATGACAATCCAATATATCTTCCATCAAAAGTAGTGCAAGAGTTCACAAATGTTGCTCGCCGTTTTGCCACGATTGGTTCTCTATCAAGAGATTTACAAAAATCGCAAATTGTACCTACTGTAGTGGATAAAGCCAAGACTTAGTTTTCAAAAATCACGGGATCAAACCCTGCCTGGCAATGTCTAACAGAAGCGTTTTTCCTTTTGCTTCCATGGAGCATGTACGCTCACATGATATTACATTCAAACATCAAACATATCATCATCCGAAACGATTTTCCTTCTTGGATAAGAGGAAGGCTCCTCGACAGCGAGGTTGTGTTTTCCATGTGTTTCCAATACTTGGTAGGTATCATGTATCATCAATACCTTTTTCCTAGTGTGTATTGTGATACTTTGGTATCGTGTATCGCCTAGTAGAATATCATCCCTCCAAGTATCATGTATCACTGGTACTTCATGTATCACTGGTACTTCATGTATCATACATTGTTGATCTTGGATGTGTATTGTGTATCGCTTGATCCAAGTATCATGCATTCTTTGATCCGAGGTATTGTGTATCATGTATCCCTAGTATTGTGTAACATGTATCATTAAGTTTCTTGTATTTTGTATCACCCAACCTCAGGTATCCTATAGTGGAGGGTCTAGAATCATGTATCATGAGATCCCTTGTGTCCCAATATTGTATTGTCAAGCATTAGTATACTGTACTATGAGAACTCCAAGTATCGTGTATTCTGGAAATCAATGACAAATCCTAATTGTGTTCAAAATTAAAATTTTAGGAATTTCATAACATCAAATAAATCTATTCTATAGACATGAGAAGAAATCGAAAGGAAAAATAGAAATTTTAGGTCTACAAAAATGTGAAGAGGCCTATAAATCTTGAATGGATCTATGATCTAGACATGTCCTAAGGAGTCAAAGAAGTGTGACATCCTTAGCAATGACTGTAACTCAAAAGAGTACTAAATCCACTTATTCAAGCACCTCTAGTGACTCAAAAGGAGAATTGATGGCTTTTGAAGACATGCATAGCTCGATCCATTCAGTAGAGCTCACATATTTGATAGAAGGAGAATATAGGACTTCATTGCAATATGTCTTTACAATCAGCAGACTCCGAAGTTTTGCCAAGACCAGTTGAGAAATTTGAGGGAGGATTTTACATGGAAAAATAAGGACAATTATACTTAGTGATTGAGCATCATGATAGCATCAATGAAAGAGGAGAAAGTGAGGACCAAATAATCCAACTATGACTGACAATACAAAAGCAATGACTACTCCAAGAGGAAGATCAATAGTATTGAATATTTGGAGAGGAGATAAAATCCCTCACGATGATGATTTGGAGGACATCTATCTACTAGTTGACCAAATAAATTGTTGCAAGGCACTTCACCCATAATGGGAAGTAGTGTCAACACGGCTACCATCTATGAATTGCATGATCTAGAAGACTCTTCTAGAGTCATGTGTCTAGATCAAAACAAATAAAGATATTGGGGAGTTATTGACTCAGAGTGTTCCAGACTATAGTACATGGGTTTGTCAATGTTCCCCCCAAGGGACCAGGAAAGCACATCCCACAATCCTCAAGAGCAGCAACAAAGCTAAAAAATCCCTTCATAGGGCAAGCTAGCCAACAAAATTTTCCACTCAGACTACATGTCCACTTCCCTGTACCCAATACTCACTTGGGAAGTGAGATGATGAATCGACCACCCTCCCATTAAGACCTCCACAAGGCAGAGGATCGGGTGTGCATCTTGTGGTTCAAGTTTTCCCTCGACCTCCCAAGGTGGGTAGAAGATTAAGACCTTACCAAGTGTCAAAATGCCTTAGAAACCATTATGACGGTGTCGCGATGGATCGTGGAAAGGAGGGAGGAAGTCGAACGAGAGTTTACTAGAGAAGAATGTAAGAACTTGTATGGAGCTTCAAAAGCTCAAGCTCTTAACAAGAGGGAAAAGAATGCTTAGGTACTGAGAAATTGTTTGAGTGATGAGCATTCTTACAATTTATACATCCAATCAAGTTTTTAATAGACTCATACTCTAAAGTAAGCGAAACTCCTAAACCTTCCTAGAAGGAAGTAGGTATAAATTCTTCAACTCATTAAAAGCATACGCACAACAAGTACATTGACAAACAAAGGGTTTCGAATTACGTGACAATAGGGGAAAAACTTTTTGTATTCACCGTCCTATATTTTTCTTAATTAAGCAACGTTACGAGTAACAAAAGGAATAATTGTTCTTTCATATTATTTGAAAGAGAAAAGCTCCAAACATTGATTGCATTTTTACGTGCGTAGGAGTAGCAATATTTTCCCACGATGTTTGTGAACAAGTAACGACAGATGCATCTATTATATACACAAACATATGTGTTAAGTATACGCCTCATATGCTATGTGCAATATTTTACTTTTGCGCATAACCCTATCATTCTCATCTTTACAATACATCCTGCAAAGAATGAAGCACAATGTACTCTGAAGAAGTTAGAACGTAACATGCCATAAAATAGATATTATTCTCCTATTTTGAGTGCACGATCCAATTCACAGACAAATAGAACTTGTCGCTACGGTATTCATCGAACATAACTAATAATTACATCATATACAAAAAAAAAAATGAGTGAAACTGAATTATTCAGTACTATACCGTGCTCCTTCTATGACCAAAAAGTGAGAGCCAGAACATAAACATTTACTTCCATTGACCTTAGTACCTTCACCACCGCGTTCTTCGCTGATAACAGGTTTTCCATGGATGTCCATCTACAGCATGTAATCGACAAGCATGTCTTGGATTACTTTGAGATTTTTCTTTTCAGAACATGACAAAGTTAGATTCTTCCTTGCAAACTACAGCGGCGGTAGTGTTTTTCTTCAGAATCTCCATTTGACCTCCTTTACGTTTATTTCTGATTCCCGTACAACAGTAAGTGTGCTCAGATCATCTCCATTACCAGTTTCTGAGCACGAACAGATCTCCAAAACTGTCTTGCCAGATGGACATATAACATAAGACTTATCACATTTCATCGAAAATATAGAGTACATTTCGCTACATTCTCTGTCACCCAGATGAAGATGGGAGCACATCTTTTACAGCTGCAACTGCACAAAGGTAATTCAATGTGTTCCTAAGCATCTCTTTTTCTCTCTTGAGCCTCTGCGTAGTGTTCTCAAGCTCTAAGAGGGCCTGTTGTTGAGCTGAAGATGACAAAGCTTAATGGATGACACGAAAACTGATGATTCAATAGCCCTGGAGATCAGCACGTTGATCACAGTCAACATTAAATTGTAATATCACAATCGATAAAACACTCTAGATGCAGCGCCAATCTTTGTAGTATGCTAGATAAAAGTTTCCTTCAGTATTGTCAGAGTTCTCAGCGATTCCCTCTGGTGTCCCTCTCCCTCTTCTGTTATAGCGCAGCACAAGCTGCCTCCTTTTTCTCTTCAGAGCATCCATCCGAGATCTGACGTAAAGAACCAGGTCGGCCCCCTCATCTATGATTGATTTCCATATGGTTCCCCCTCCCCTCCGTCTGTTGTCTTCCTCTGTGCCTCAGACTTCCGCCAGCGAGATTGACCAAACTTTCTCCTAGACGTCATAGGGACAGCAGGCCAAAAACCCCTCTTCTCTGTCATCCCTCGTCACACATGCTGCCTGAAATTCCCCCATTCCAAAATTTCTCGAATCCTTTTTCTTCAACCCCCCGATACGAATACAGAAAGAGAATATCTTTGTTGTCGACACACAGACACTTGGATTAATTCGTTGATGCTTTCCATTCAGAGTATTTTTTTTTTATATACTCTATACAACGAGTACGATAGCATGAATGTAAAACAAATCATGAACTAGTAACTCCTCGAATATTTGCCGGGATTATTCAAGTGGTTTGTAGGGTGCGACTTCAAATCTTCACCACAACGGGTCAAGAGATCCATACGATATATGGCTGAGTTCAAACAAGTATTGTGAGCAGAGCAGGTAGATGAATTTTTTATTCACTATGAATCTTTTGTACTTACATTGACTAGAACAACTTTAACTTGGTTTCAACCCCTGAATCTCAACCAATTTTCCAATATAGAGAAATTTTTAGAAGAATTCATTGGTGACTTCACGATGAGAGGAATCAAACATAATACATCTTCCTTGATCCATAGGTTCAAGCAAGCACCCAATCAATCAATGAGATTGGCAGCCATAAGATTCAATCAATACATGGATCATTATCCTATTGCAAAGAGACAAACTCATTAAAAAATGATATCACTATTCTTGGATGCTTTAATAGATGGAAACTTGAGAGAATTAATGTATGTGAAATTCTTACAAACACTAGATGAATGTCTAAGAGAGTGCATAGACTTGGAAGATAATTTTAGTAGATGATCTACAGATTCCATAGACATCAACCAAGTGTGATGATATTTCTAGTAGTGTATCTTCCCAATCTAACAATGTTGAGGAATTAGCGGAATTAGTGGCCAAAAGACTAGGAGTTCAAAATCATCAAGGACAAAAACACTATTAGACTCAACCTATGTGTATGCCCATGTTAAGAAGATGTGTGCATTGTAGAGAAGACCGCCCATGTCATGCTTGTGCAAGAGGAGGATATGTTCCCCTAGAGCCATATCAATAATATAGGTACCAAATGCAAGGTCCAAATCTCTAGTGTCATATTGAGCAAAGATACAACACTTATAATGATGTATATTCAGTCATATTTAAAGAGGACATAGACAAATTGTTAGCAGTGGGATTCATTTATGAGATTGAACACAATAATTAAATAGGTTTCTCCTTTGGTGGATGCAACAAAGAAGAATGGGAAGCTTAGGATATGCATTAACTTGAAAAAGGTTAATGCAGCCATTATAAGAGATATTCATCCATTGCCCATTATAGATCATCTTTTGGAAAGAGTATCAAGCAAGGAGGTTGTACAACTTCCATGATGGATTCCTTGGGTACAATCATGTAGCCATTGCTACTGAAGATCAACACAAGACTGCTTTTTCTACAGAATGGGGAGTTTATGCATTTAGGGTTATGCCTTTTGGTTTAACCAACACCCCAAGCACCCTCTAGATATTGATGTGCCATGTTTTCAAAGAATTTTTATGAAAAAACATGGAAGTTTACATAGATGATCTTTGCACTTGTTCATCTCAATGTCCATCTCATATACCTAAACTAAGAATAATATTTGACAAGTGCAAAAATTATCGAGTGTGCTTGAATCTAGAGAAATGTGTCTTTATGGTGAGGTGAGTTAAAATATTGGGACATATAGTGTCCAATAATGATATTCCAACCAATGAGGATAAAATCAAAGCAATTTTTGAATTATTGAGACCCAAGAATGTGAAGCAAGTGCAAGCTTTTATGGGTCACTATGGATATTATTGTAAATTTATTCACATGTATGCCATAATTGAAAAACGTCTAAACAGAATTTTAGCTTGATTCACTTGGATAGACAAACGTAAGCAAGCATTCACTGAGTTAAAAAGAAGATTCAGCTCAACACCTATACTAAAAGTGTTTGGAAAAAACTATCCACATTCATGTTGAAGCATCTTATTTTTCCATTGCATGCATATTAGCACAACCAACTGATGAGGGAAATTTAGATCACCCTATAGCCTATGCAAATAGATAGCTAAACCAAACAAAAAAAAATTACACCACTACTGAGCAAGAAGGATTGTGAATGGTCTATGCAATAAAGAAATTCATACATTGCTTACTAGCTAACAAATTCAAGTTCTTTATTGATCACCAAGCTCTATTGTACTTGGTCATTAAACCTTGTAACACTAGAAGGCTAGTTAGATGGTTCTTGATACTTATGGAATTTGATTTCGAAGTAGTTATTTAAGAAGGGAAATATGCATGTTAGGGCTGACCACTTATCTAGGATGACTCATGGAGAACCACCAATAGGAGTAGCAGACGAGCTACCAAACACCTAGATATTTAATCTAGAAGTGTGTCCTAGATGGGCAGAGGAGTTAGTGCCTATTCTCACACATGGACTTTATCATAGGATCAATTCTAACTAGGACAAGGAACTTTGGAAAATAAGAAATCTCCACATTGTGGAAGGCAGCCTCTATTTCAAAGATTCTAATGAAATATTCTTAAGATAGCCCAAGCATGAGAACCACCTCCTTTACTTGTCGATCTGCAGAGATGTGAGGACGATATGAAGATCATGAGAAATCATGGCAAGCAAATGTGAGTGACAAGCATATACATGAACGTGCACACACATGCACACAATGCAAGACAACAAAGATAGGAACAATGGAAGATTTGATTCTCAATAACTCCATTACACTCTTCAAAAAATTCTCTCTCTAACTTGCTCACTTCAAAAATGCTAACCTCCACTAAATAACCTCAAAAATGAGCTCTCTAGCTCTTTTTATAGTTTTTTGACTAGTTTTGGCACTATCTAGACCTAGTGTCTAGCCTACTTAAAAATTAGGTTCCAGGGCTTATTTGAGGGCTCAAACGGATTCTAAAAATCCTGAAGATTGGTAAATAGATACTTCTAGTACTCCTCAAGATTGTCTCCTTGACTTGAACAAAATGGAGTTGCAAAAATGTGAAATGATATTTACAATTGTTTTTAGTGATCAAAATCACTATTTTTATAGGGGTTTCTTCTAAAAGTTTGACACATACTTCTTGGAGCTCCCTACATGCTCCCTCTTCTTGTGTGTCCACTTCTTTGACTCATTCCCATGCCTTGTGCTTGACCTTCAGTGCCAACGCTCCCCCCCTCGAGTCCATCATCCCTAATAGTCCCTTATTAGAGTGGGTGTTTGTTAGAATATGTTTTTTGAAGTCAAAAGTATTTTGTAAAATAGATAATTTTTGTATATATGATTATCAGAATGATGTAAAAAGATATATTTTTTAGAGATTTTTTGGACCTCTCAAACTTAATTATTTTTAGATTAGAAGTTGAAAGGACCTAATTCACAATTGTGAACATGGACACTTGAAAAAGTATAAAGGTCAAAATTTTATATTGAGAAGCGATGCTGATCATCTTGTTGAATATGAATTTGAGAGCTCTTAGCAGAAAATCGTGTTCTCTCCCTTTTCTCTAGTTTTTATGGTTGAATGCAAATGTTTTCCTTGTGTTTCTCATGGATCTTGTTGGTAAGACACGTGTATTACTGAGTGAATCTTGTGAGGAGAGTAGTCTTTTACAATATCGAATGCTTAATTGCAAGAAACTACTGCTGGTTGTGAACAA
This sequence comes from Ceratopteris richardii, assembly GCA_020310875.1. NCBI lineage: Eukaryota > Viridiplantae > Streptophyta > Polypodiopsida > Polypodiales > Pteridaceae > Ceratopteris > Ceratopteris richardii. The sequence goes on along the minus strand of CM035419.1, from coordinate 54,190,625 downwards.
TACCACTTTTATTAGAATCATGATTGTGTCATCATGATGATACAGGTAATGAAATTCAATTTTGAGTTCATATTTGGAACCTATATGCAAAACAGCATGCTTTAAGCACAAGAATCATAAAAAAAAACTTATTCCTACCTCAAGATATCTTAAACCCTAGTTTTCAACTTCTTCTTCAAGAAAATCTCAGATACTATGGTCTTTTCTTACAATTTCTTGGATCCCATTGGTACTAGAAGGGGTTGTGGTCTTAGTATACTTCCCGGATTGACATATTAAAGGTGTTTTTTATGCTAATCCTTTATACTATGATGATTGGAGAGGACAACTCCAAATTATAACAAACATCTTTTGGAACCCTTGCTGGGGAAGTAAGCAAAGCTACCATTGGAGCTTTGGACCTCACTGGATCTTCCAATACTGATGGTAACCAACACTTTTGGAAAAGTTATAATTGTTTTTCTTCCATGTGTGCATTGAAAAGAAGGTAGATGTGCTTGTCTTTTGGGAAAAGATTGCTTCATTTACCTTTAGGAAGATGAATGTGCTTCTCTTTGTGCAAATTGATTGCTTCGTTTGCTTATTCCAAGTAAACATGCTTGTCTTTTGGGAAAAGATTGCTTCATTTACCTTTAGGAAGGTGAATGTGCTTGTCTTTGTGCAAATTGCTTCATTTGCTTATTCCAAGTAAATGTGCTTGTCTTTTGGGAAAATATTGCTTCATTTGCTAAAAAGGAAGGTGAATGTGCTTCTCTTTGTGAAAATTGATTGCTTCATTTGCTTATTCCAAATAAATGTGCTTGTCTTTTGGGAAAAGATCGCTTCATTTTCTAAAATGGAAGTGAATGTGCTTGTCTTTGTACAAATTGATTGCTTCATTTGCCAAAAACATTGATGGTTGTGGAGTGGCTTGTTGTTCATTGACCAAAGTACAAATTTAGCAACCATTTTCAGTTTTCAAGTCATTGAATCATCAAAAGAAACCCAAAATAAATTGTTTTCTCTTTATTTAGGTCAAAAATACCAAATAGAGAAAAATCTTTTAAAAATACAAAAAAAAATCTTTTTACAATGGAATGGATGGAAGGTAAGAGGTATTAATTGTAAGAAATGGTTTTCATAAGGAAAGTTCAAGTAAAAGTCATAAAAATCTTAAAAAAATAATTAAAAATAATTACATAAAAAGCAACAAAGTGTTTTCTTCAATTTCCCTTTTAAAAAATCAAAATTTTGATTAATTATTTGATGTTGGTAGGTACAAAGTGAAGATGGGAAGAGGTGATTGGGTGGAAAGTGAAAAGAAACACAATTTTTTAAAAGAACCCAAAATCATGATTTTGAGCTGAGAATCGCGATTTTCTAGATTTGTTAACCTCTTTTCAAATTTACAAACTTGAATGCATGGATATATCAATCAAGGAATGATAGTGAACCGGACTGGACTTTAAATTTCTTGCAATATCTGGATCTCGTTCATAGAATAACAATTTTCTGTTAAGGAAAGAACATAGGTAAAGTGTTGAATTGCTTGGAAATTAAGGATTATAATCATTAAAGTAACAATTGAAGAAGATTAATTGAAAATAAAGAGGAATGGTACAATTTTGCACACAATCGCAATTTTCTAGAAGCTATAAAAGCAAGTCTTGGAAGCAAAAAATCTCATTTGTGAGTGAGAGTGAGTGAGAGAGAGAGAGAGATAGAGCTTCAGAATCATGATTCCTTGCATTTTACAAGCAAGTTGGAGAAGAGAGATCCATTGGCAAGGTAAGAATCATTACAAATTTTTTGCAAATTAAAAATAAAAGAAAAATCATTAAGAACTGTGAAAATCGTGATTTTCAAAATTTTGATTTTAAATAGGTTTTTTTAATAGATTTTAGAAAAAGGTTTTACTGCATATCATTTTCTTGATTAGGCGCTTTTGTAGTGATTCAAAAATCAAATAAAATTGTTTAGTTGAACTTGCATAGAATCGTTAAACGCAATTTTTTGAGAAAATTGTGTTTTTCCACGATTGTGAGCAATCATGATTGTGACTGAAAATCACAATTTTGAGCTATCAAAATTTCAGGATTTTGAGCTCAAAATTATTAGCATTCACAAAATCGTAAAAAATCACGATTATGAGGGGAAAAACATGATTTTGTGTGAAAATTGTGATTAAACTCAATTGAAAAATAGTTAAAGGACATAAAATTTTCAACTCTTCCACTCAAACTTGGTAGGGAATACTCAAAAAACACCCAAAATCGCATTTTTTAGGAAATCGCAATTTTGAGTATAAAACTAAGGGAAAATCCAGGAAAATACAACCAGGACAAATCACAGAAGAGAGGGAGAGATCTCTAGGGTAAAAGTAGGAGGATTTAACTTCTCAACTATCAAGAGTCCAAGTCACTGATAATTTAGGGTTCGTCAAATAGATAATTTAGGTTATCCAGTTCCTCTCTAGAATGGAAGAGAAAAAATTTGGTGTACCCTCAAACTTCAAGCAATATGAGGTGGAAGAAAGACTACTTTTTAAAATGAAACCACGAAGAGAAAAGAAGAAATGTGAATCCTATGACAATGAGGAACAGAAGTAATCACCAAGGAAGAGGGAGAAGATAGACACATTGTCATAGCAGATGATATGGAAGAACATGAGGAGGAAGCCTTGATAAAATTAGCTAAAGAATATAGGGATGTGTTTGCTTACAGTTATAAATATTTGAAGGGCATAGATCCTAAGATTTGTGAACATAAGATACCCATTGCTCCAGAAGCAAAGCCTAGCAAGCAGAGACACTACACCTTTAATGATAAATACTCTACAAAAATAAAAGAGGAAATTGACAAGTTTTTGGCTGCCAATTTCATTTATGAAATTGAGTATACTGAGTGGATCTCTCCTATAGTTGTGGTTCCAAAGAAAAATGGCAAACTTAGGTTTTGTATTAACTTGAAGAAAGTTAATGCTGCAACGATAAGGAATAGCTATCCATTGCCATTAACATATCACTTATTGGAAAGAATGGTTGGCAAAAAGGTCTATAGTTTTTTGGATGGATTTTCAAGATATAACCAAGTCCCTATTGCAATAGAAGGTCAACACAAGATAGCTTTTGTAATAAAATGGGGCATTTATGCATTTAATGTTATGCCATTTGGATTTACCAATGCACCAGCCACATTCCAAAGATTAATGTGTCATGTGTTCAAAGATTTTTTGAGAAGCATAATGGAAATTTATTTAGATGACCTTTGTACTTTCTCAAATAAAAGAGAAAATCATATACAAGACTTGGGGAATATATTCAAAAAATGTAGAATCTATAGTGTGTGTCTCAACCGTGAGAAATGTTTATTCTTTGTTAGACAAGGTAGAATGTTAGGACACTTAGTCTCTAAGAATAGGATCTCTACTGATGAAAGACAAATCAAAGCAATAGTGGATTTGCCCAAGCCAACCAATGTAAAAGAACTTCAAACTTTTATGGGTCACTGTGGTTATTATAGGAAATTTGTACATAGGTTTGCAGATATTGCTAAACCTTTATATGCTCTAATAACCAAATTTGAATGGACCCCGAAATGTGATGAAGCCTTTGAAACTTTAAAAAACTTGTTTGTTCACAGCACCTATTCTGAAAACACCACAATGGGATCAAATATTTCATGTCCATGTGGATGCTTCCAATTTTGCTCTAGGATGTGTTTTGGCACAACCTATTAAAGGAGGTAAATTAGATTTCCCTATTGCTTATGCGAGTAGGCACTTAAAGCAGAAAGGAACTATACCACTACTCAAAGAGAGGGATTAGGAATGGTATTATTTGCAATAAAAAATATAGAAATTATTTGTTAGCCAACAAGTTGAATTTCTTTGTGGATCACCAAGGATTATTATACTTGTAAACAAACCTTGTCATACAGGAAGAATTGTGAGATGGTTCTTACTCCTAATGGAATTTGAATTTGAAGTTGGTCAGACAGAGGAAAACGCATTTGAGAGTAGACCATTTATCAAGGATTCAAACAAAAGAACAAACTCTTCCAATTAATGATGACCTGCCAGATGCTTATTTATTCAAAATAGAAAGTGCTTTTGATTGGGTGATATCTTTGGTGCCACTTCTTACAACTGGACCAAGTAAACATATTGGTAATAAAACACATCTACTATTACAGAGTAAAAACTTTGTATTATTGGTTGGACATTTATACCATGTAAATCATACTAGTGTGCTAGAATATTGTACCCCAGAAGAAGAGCAAAGCAATTATTTGCAGAAAGCACATCTTTAGAATCCATGCGTTCATGCTTCCAAGATTGTAACTCTAAATAACTTATCTAGAATGGGAGTGCACTGGCCAACCAAAGAACAAGATGTAGAGAGATACATTATACAATGCCAGAAGTGCCAAAGCAAGAACATTATTGATTTGATCACTTTGTATTGGTTCCAAAAAAATCCTAAGTGGTGTGAATATATAGTTAAAGAACTTAAAAACCACAAGCATAAAAGAATCAGGTAAAAAATGAAAATTCTAGAAATATGAAGGAGTTGATCCAAGAATATCAATTAATAGGGGAACAACTGTATAGGAAAGGAATAGATGGATACCTAAGAATATGTGTTCCTGAAGAGAAGAATTTGGAAATTTTGGAGATGGCACACTCGGGATTAGCACGAGGTCATTTTTCAAGTGAGAGAACTGCTAAGCTGATTCTTTACTCAGGTTTTTGGTGGCCAACTCTCTTTCCAGATGCAAAAACATTTGTCAAAAGATGTGATATTTGTCAAACAAATATTAAAGACTTTATTGGTGCTCAAACAAATATTAAATTTCTATAGGAGAATATAATCACTAGATTTGGATTACCTATTGAGTTGGTAAGTGATAGGGGTTCTCATTGCCTTAATCAGGTTATTGAGAATTTGACTGATTATTTTATGGTTATCCATAGAAAAATAGCACCCTATAATCCTCAAGCCAATGGTTTAGCAGAAAGCACGAATAAAATTTTGTGCAATGTCCTGTCAAAATTGGTGAATCCAAAAAGAACATATTGGGTTCTTCAACTTCATCATGTCCTATGGGCTTATAGGGTAGAATATAAGATTGCAATAGGAACAACTCCATTTAATTTGGTGTAGGGTCAGAATGCAGTATTACCACTAGAATTTCTAATACCAACCTTGAGAGTAGCAAACCAATTAGAATGGACAGGACATGAATTATCCAATAGAGTGCTGGGATTGGAAAAGTTAGGAGCTTCAAGGTTATAAGTAATTATGAGTATATATGCAGATAAAAAAAGGCAAAAATCATATCATGATGTTCACATTAAAGATAAGGACTTGCAGGAGGGAGATTTAGTGTTAGCATATACACTTAAAAAACACAATGAAAAACTGCAAAAAAAGGGACATGGTCCTTATATTATCCATCAGATTAGTCATAGTGGAGTAGTAGAGTTGGCAAATTTAGATGGAGAAATCATGCCAAACTTCATAAGTGGCTGTAGGATCTAAAGGTATAACCAACCTTTGACTATTGAAGACTGGAGGAGACTACAACAAGCTCAACACAAAAAATAGGAGGAGAATAAGATGAGGTGGGAAGCTCAATTAGAAGCCAAGGAAAGTATGAGGAAATGCAAGAATATAAAAGAAGTATTGAAATGTGGAAAACGAGGAGGAAAAATAAGAGAACAGTTGCAAGTGTTCAAGATCTCAAGTGAATCTAATAAGTACTGAATTATTGACAAAACTCCTCGCAAAAAGAAAACAAAGTAAACCCCTAATAAACACATTGGATAGGCAAATACTTCAAACTCTTTCTACACAAAGCATAATATTGCAAATTGAACAAGAACAAATGGAAGTAGAATGTGAGGAATGGCCAGATGAAGTAATGTCTAAACAATTGATTTTAGGACAAACCTAGATGAAAGGTAACAAGGTATCAATTCATTTTGAAAAATGGTACTTCATTTGAATTTTTTTAATAAAAGAATAAAAATTTTGTTTGTTAGTCATGATGTGCAAGAACTCAATGAAGAAACCTATAGAATGGAAATGGAGAAATTTACTTTCTCTATAGATGAAGAGTTTCCATTAAAAAAAGGATATAATTAACAAGGAAGGTAGCAATAATCTAGTAAGCAGACAAAATCAGCAGAATACAGTGACAAAAAGCGAACTCCAATACAAGAATTTATGTATTGCTCATCACAAGCAAAATCAGAAGGAGAGAATGACTTCACAATTCAAAGAACAATTGATATGGAGACCAAAACCTTTGTTGATCAATCAAAGTCAGAAAAGGAAGTGGGTATGGAGACCTAAAGGAAAATAGGCTCATTTTGTCATGAATCAACATGCAAATTGGAAAATTAGGGTTACCAACAACAATATGGAAGCAAAGTAAAAAATGAAAACATGTTGGGTTAGAAAAATGAAGCAACATAGAAGGACAGTGTAATTTCCAAGAGACCAAATGCATTGGAAGCACACACTAATAGAACTAGAAAAACCTCAACATTAAGTAACTACTTAAGTGCAATGCTTAAGACCCCATATTTGCACCATGAAGAGGAAAACATTTTTAAAGTATGCATGTATAGCACTGCATTACAAAGCCATGCATTCTTTAGGCACAATAGAGATCACCCAGGTACATGTCTGAACTCTTTTTCATGGAAAAAGAGTAGGAGGGGAAGAGAATTACCTCATAAAGAATTACCTTCATATATAGTCATATGATCAATGTTGGAAAAAAATATTGAAAAATTCAGAAAAAAATATATTTTAAAACAAATGGGAGAGAAGAAAAGAGATAATGAAAAATGGAAAAAATGTAAAAAATACTCAAAAAATATGGAAAAAAAAAAGAAAGGAGGCAAAAATATAAAAATTCTTTTCATGATAAATTTGATCTTTTTTTACTCTTTTTTGAATTTGAATTCTTTGAATTCTTTGTCTGATAAGTTTCTATAAATTTGTAAAGCACAAAGCAAGATCTAGGGTTGGGTAATGTAGAATGTTAGTTTAATTTGTTTTAGTTTATTATATATATGAAATAATTTTTTTTTTCTTTCTGATAATCTTTTTCTTTCCCAAAAGTTCCTAGAAGAGAAATCTTGCTTCACTGTAATGATCACTTATTTGATTCTTGAGAAATTTTGAATTTTGGTTGTCTTTGATTGATTTTTCTTCTTTTTAAGAGACTCATGGTGTTGGACTGGGTGTGTTTTCTATTTTTTCACACTTATAGGATGATGACAACGAAGGAGCTGCCTATTGCTAAGCTAGAGGTGGATTCAGTGGCATTGGTTCCTTGACAATGAAGCTATAGAGGAAGTTCATGATTTAGGGTCTAATTTTGATGAAGAGCTATCTGAAAGGGCCAAGATAACAAAAGAACTCAAAGGAGCCTTGGGCATTATTGGTCAACATATATTCACTGTAAAAAAAGGGTACACAATGCTTTGCCAAGAATTCTATAATTTCCAGAGGGCAACAACTACCTACAAGAAATGGAAGGCAATAGGGTTGCATATGATGCTGGATGAACAAATCTTTTTCATTGACTTTGAAAGGGTGGCTCAAGTAATGTCAAGTCTACAAGAATTGGGAAGAGGCAATGATCCCTATTTCAGGTGCAAAGTAATTAATAGGGATGGTGAGGAAGTACACATATCCATCAAGCCATAACATATCAGGAATGCTTTATACTAGGGGAACCAAGTTGGATGTCAGTTTTGTGAAGAAGAATGTTGCAACATATGCAGATTACACCAAATTCACTAACTTCAAAGGGAAGGAAAATGCATAAATGGCTATCAGGATGTTTCTCCAATACTTATGCTTTCCAAGAATGCCTAGGTACACAATACCTCACAAACTAGTCACTCTCATTATGCCAAACAACAAAGATAAGACCATGCCAAAGTTATGGATGTAACTCCATATATTCATGAGCAACTTAAAGAAGCAGCAAAGCATTGGTCAGCAAGGAATTTCGTAAATGGAGCCCGATTCTTAACTAGAATCATCTATCATGTACTAGGGATGGAGAAAGACTTACAATTGTCTCCAGATGCTCAGATGTTTAGAATAATAATGGTTAGCATGGGGAGTTCTCCAACATCCATGGTGGTTAAAGAGGTGGGCAGAAAGAGGAAGGTGGTAGCAGTAGAAGAATCCCAACCAAGTAAGAAGAGGAAAATGGACCCCAAGAAGCTAGAATTGAAGCAAGAAGAAGTATCCAAAGAAGAGATTCAAGTAAAGCAAAAGAAAATGCGGGCTGATCAAGAACCACATCGACCTCAAACAGGAAAAGAGAAGTTGTATGCTTACTTGACATACGTAGGAGATAAAAGAGTTGTGTATGAAGCATAGTATCAAAAGATGCTAGAACATTACTCTGACAATGCTACTGATTGGAAGCAGGAAGAAATAGAACACTATGAGGATCTCCATGATCATATGATGGTTGTAGAGATAGAAGAAGTTTTTATGAAAGAAGAAGTATAATTATTAGCCTATTTCAAAGAGCTTCAAGGACCACCAGAAACCAGATTAAGCTAGGAAGAAGGTACAAAGGAAGACATCTCAAAATAAGAAACCTACAAGAAAAGATAAAGGAAAAGTTGTGGAAACATCAATGCTAGAAGTAGATAACATTTCTGAAGGATTTTTCATGAGGAAGAAGCAAGAAATGCAAGAGTAAAGAATGGAAAAGGCTGACAAGAGAAAAGGGAAAGCATCATATGAGTAAGACTCAGACATAGAAGGATTCTTGTTAAGAAGTTTAAATTTATCATTACCAGGAACACCAATGAAATAAGTATAGGTGGAAGCACAGACTCAAGTATTAGAAAAAGGAATGGGATTTGGTGAGTCTCAAAAGAAGTTAGAGATTGAAAATGTTTTTTTCTTTAGAAGATGATGAAGAGAAGAAGAGGAAAGATAAAGGTAAAGAAAAGGTGGGTGAAGTGGAGGTTAAGGAACAAGGGAAAATTCATGATAGGTTGAGTGAAGCTGTGACTATCATCATCAAACCTTCGAAATAGAATATTGTGAAAAAATTATGAAAGAAGATGGAGTAAAGAAGATTGAGGAAGAGGAAGTTGTTTTCGAACCAGAAATTAGTAAAACCATTGAAGAAGTCCTATTGGATCTAGGAAACGAAGAGCAAAGGCAAGAGGATCAGAGAGAAGAAGATCAGCACTATGAGAATCAAAGCTTTATAGAAGTAACTAATGAGGAGGAGGAACGAGAGAAGATGGACATAGACAAAGAAGAAGGTGACCAGAAGAGACAAGAAAAAGGGCAGATTGTCATCATGGATTAGGATGCAAATCAAAAAGAACAAGAGAAGGTAGAGCAGGAAGAGCAAAAGATTAATCCTGGAGATGTCAAAGACAATCAAGAAGAGGAACAAACTGAAGATGATGAGTCAGAGGAAAAAGAAGAAGACAAAAGTCAAAATGAAGAGAAGCAGATTGAGCTAAAGCAATTGGAAGTAAGTACAAGACTAGGAAGAATTCCAAAGGATGTAAGGAATGCATGTCAAACTATCATGGAATCCATAGAGAATTTCAGACCATCAAGCTGAAATATGATCTTATCGGGTATGGTGGCTGAATCCGAATGCATAAGAGGAAGTAAAGTCATAGAGGAACAGAAGAAGGAAAAATCTAGAATGGAGGACCAAATTAAGGAGATATAGGAAAAGAATGAGAAACTCAGGAAAAATTTTAGTATTAGAAACTCAAGATGTACAGAATAAGAACAGAATAAAGTTCCTGGAGGAAAATTGTACAAAACAAGTTGGAAGCATTAGTCAGTTGGAAGAACATCTAAAGAAAATGGAATCTAAATACAAAATTTTGCAGAGTTTCTATCAAATCATGGTTAGAGCCAATGAAGAAATCAACAAGTTACTTATGGAAGAAGGACACGGCAAGATTTAAACTCAAACAATTACATCAGAAAATGAGGAGATTGGAAGATTAAGAAATGAAGTTCAAAAATTGCAAGAGGAATTGAAGGATGCGAAGGAATTGGAAAGGCACGCCAATGCACATGCAGTAAGTTCCATGAAAGGTTACAACAAGGTGAGTCACGATATAGTAAAAGAGAGAGAAGGATGGAAAAAACAAAAAGAAGGATTACTTAAAGAAATGGAGGACTCGAAGAATCAAGTGGAGGAACAGGTACAAAAGGAAAAGGAGCTGGCAGAACAACTACAAAAGAAATAGGAAGAGGAAGTATTCAAAGAAACAACAAAGATGTCTCCTCCACCTGAGGAACATTTCATGACTTTTGAAGAAGAAAAACCAATAGAAGAATATTCAGAAGAATTTGTTCAGCAACTATTGACAAGTAGAGAATCTAGAATGGAATATATCAAAAAGATGCATGATGATTATGAAAATCAGGTAGTAAGTTTGCATTAGAGAATGGTGTGAATCCAGATCAACACCATTGGGTTGCTGATGGATTGGGTATTCCTTTTTGCATGATTTTGGAAAGCATCAAACTGCAAGAATAGGGATATCACCCAACAAATTCTTGGACTAGGAAGAAGATATTAATGTGACCAAAGAATTATTTGATAAGTCAAACCTTGCTTGGAGAAACAAATGGCTTGATGCTCATAAAGAATGCAGGAAGATTTGGAAGGAAGCTCCTCTGCAGCAGAAGATAAATCTAGCATACTACTCTGTAGCAAGAAGAAGGGATTGGTCAAATTATTGGAAAAAAAGAAATGAAGGTTTAATTCCAGCAAGATGGCTAAATTTTCCCAAGATAGTAGGACCTAAGAAAGGAACATGGCCAACCAAGACTTATATGGTGGATGCAGCTGAAGCACTGATATCCTCATACAAGGATGTCAATGATCCTACTTGTATATTAATAACAAGAATATTAAGGACGATCCTCACTTGTATAGAAACATTTACAAATACAGATGTCACAACCTTGAATTACATAGGGTTTAATTCACCCACTGATGCTCTTCTTTTTGACCTAAGTGAAACTCCTGACAGGATATGCATCACGGCTTATTATAGCATAATAGTATTTTTGGGCAGTCATTACTTACAAATTTTTGAAGATGCTTTTGATTACAGGTTTTTTGAAAGGGAGCCAAAAAATTTTGGTACACTCTTAGTGATTACAAAGTCAAGACTTATAGCATATGAAGGAGCTTACATTGAATATGTCAAGAAGGATGTCATTGATAGACCAAGAGCAATAGTACAGTGGAGAAAAGCCTTGTTCAAGATGGTCAACAATTTAAATGTGACTAAAAGAAAGATTCATGACCTCCTCACTCAGGTGTATCAAAGAAACAAGAAGCACTAAAGCAGTTGCACTCTATCAAATCAACTTTTTGTCAAAGATGTCAAAGTCTAGGAGGGGAAGAAATGTTAGAATATGTTTTTTGAAGTGAAAAGGATTTTGTAAAATAGATAATTTTTGTATATATGATTATCACAATGATGTAAAAATGAGGAAGATTCTTCCTCATTATCCATTAGATGGTATATATTTTTTAGAGATTTTTTTGAGCTCTCAAACTTAATTATTTTTAGATTAGAAGTTGAAAGGACCTAATTTTCAAGTGTGAACATGGATACTTGAAAAAATATAAAGGTTAAAATTTTATATTGAGAAGGGCTTTGTCTACTAGTCCCAAATTTCCCCAGTACAACCACATTGCAATGCTCTTTAGAGTCAGTTACTTGTTCTTTTATAGATTTCTCCAATGTAATCTTGTCTAACAAATAGCACTGTTAGGAATACTTGAGGTTTATCACACCTTGAGATGTGATCAATCCACTTAAGTCCTTTTCCTTTTGGGTTTGTTGCAACAATATCCTAATTTGTGTTTGAACTTGAGTAATTAGGGTTTTTTATGTTGTGCTTATCGTCACCCTAATTAGTTACTACCACTAGTCGTGCTTAGCCTAGGCTAAGAATTGACTGAGGGGGTTAAGAATGCTTCCAACCTCAAGTTCCTTCTCCCTTGATCACACTTGAATGCGCAGGATATGCATTCCCAAGCTTGCAATGCACTTGCCACCTTGTTTTGACACCCTTGAATGGCTCTCAATGGACGTGTAAAAGTCTCAGGTTCAGATCACGCTTTAACTCTAATTTATTTGACAAACAGTTTGATTCAAGCATTTTTAAAGACCCATTTTCCCCCTTTGTATTGTTCAAAATCCTTTGGAGTCCCCTTGGCTTCCTAATTCCACTTGAAGGTCAACTTCAAATTAGCCTATCTAAAAATCAACACATTTCCATGCACTCTAGAGCTCAAAAAATGGATTTTGGATAAAATAGGATGTTATGAGGAAATCACAATTTTGTGATAGTCAGGCAATTGTGATGCTGAAGAACCCAAAAACCATGATTTTTAGAGACAACCTTGATGTTGAAAAACCCAAAGATCATGCTTTTGAGAGACAATCACAATGTTGAACAACCCAAAAATCATGATTTTTAGAGACAATTGTGATGCTGAACAACTCGAAAATCACAATTTTGAGTGAATCATAATGCTGGACAACCCAAAAAATCACGCTTTTGAGAGAGAATCGCGATGTTGAACTACCCAAAAATCATGATTTTCTGAGACAATCGCGATGTTGAGCCACCTTGAAAATCATGATTTTGAGAGACAATCGTGATGTTGAACCACCCTAAAAATCATGATTTTGAGAGATAATTGCAATGTTGAACCACCTCGAAAATCGCGATTTTGAGAGACAATCGTGATGTTGAACCACGCAATTTTGAGAATGACCTAAAAATTACAATTTTGAGAATGACCTCAAAATCATGATTTTGAGAATGAACAAAAAATTGCAATTTCGAGAATGACCTCAAAATCGTGATTTTGAGAATGATTTTAGGTGAGAACTTCTAATACTAAGAAAATCATGATGCTTAGTAAAAATTTGAATTTTCCACAAAATCACGATTTTCACCATAGAATCACAATTTTCTAAGAATTTTGGTGAGAACTTCAAAATCAAGTGATGAGGCCTTTGTATTATGCAGAGGGTCACAAGAATCACAGAAACTTGTACACACAAACTCTTTGTCTCCTACTCTCTCTCTCATGCATAGCCACGAATGGGAAATGAAGTGAAAATGGGGAATATAGAATCAAAAAACAAAAAAATTATGTGAAGATGAAGATGGGAAAAGGTGGCGATGATGATGATTATGATGAAGATGGGGGACAAAAAATCAAAAAATCAAAAAATTAACAAAAAATGACTATTTTTTATCTTTTGATGTCACAAATCTACGATCTTATCATCATTGGAAAACATGTGTTCATACATGGAAAGGGTAACGGATTACAAATGTGTGATCATGAGGGCAAATATCTTCCCATATTAGAAATGGCTCATGTTAGAGCAAGTGGAGGTCATTTTTTTAGCCAAAAAGACTATTAAAATGGTTCTCTTTGCAAACTTATGGTGGCCAACACTCCACATGGATGTAGAAATTTATGTATGAAGCTATGATGTATGCATCAACGAACTAAGTATCCAATCTAACGAGATGACATGCCTTTGATACCTATGATCAATGCAAGAGCTTTCTCTAAATGGGGAATCGACTTTATAAGACCCATTAATCCCCCAACAAGTGAAGAATAAGCCCAAGAAAAGTGTAACTAATTTTGTCACCAGAATGAAGGACATTGCAAATCAATCACGGAGCATTGGAGAAATCAATGATAAAGAGAAGAGTTTGAGGCAATTCATCAATGGAATCAAGGTTAATGAAAAGTGGGAAGCCTTCACCACTACCATGGACTTGTACATGGATATGCAAGTTCCATACTTCAACACTCTCAAGGGACAAATCCTCACTCATGAGGCCAAACTTATGAAGAATGGTTAAATCAGAAAGTTAATCAATCCTTTGCCCTTTATACAGATAAAAGCAAAGCCAAGGATAACAAAGAAAAAGGTAAAACGTTTAATGATGAAGGAAGTACCTAACAAGCTAACTTTGAACATAGAGGTAGAAGCTCAAGAGGAAGAGGAAGAGGTGGTAGAAAAGGTAGGGGGATATCTTAAAGCTCCTCACTTTGTGCCATATGTGGATTATCCAATCACATCATAGAGCATTGTTTCAAGAACCTAAGGAATCAGAGACAAAGAGGATACAACAGAGGTGTATATGGAGCTCCTAGAGGCAAATACAACTCATATGGAAACAACATCAATACCTACAACAACAAATACCAAAAAGGATATAAAAGAGGGAGAGATTACAAAAATTACAAAGATGATCAATCCCAAGAGGATTCACTCCTACCTTTGAATATAACAATGAAGAAAGGTAAATCTGATGAGCATGTATTCTACATTGACTTTGGATGCTAAAACCATGTAGTAGGGAATGCAGTTTTCCTTTCACACTTGGAATATCCATAGAATAATCATGGAGTCGAGATACGTGATGACACAAGGCATCCTCTGAAGAAGATAGAGAACATAAAGACTTGAAATGGTAATATGAATCTCTTGATCAGAGCTCTCTATGTACCAACTGTTACTAAAAACCTAATAAGTGTAGGTCAAATTATGGAGAAAGGTTCACACATGATATTCACAAAGCATGAAGCCTATGTAAAGGATCTATATCAAGACTTCAAGAGGATAGACAAGGGAGAAAAAATAGGTACATTTTTCACCTTTGAACTCCAAGATACTAAGAACATTGCATTGTTCATTATGGTACCCAAACCATATGAGAGCTAGAGGTTTGACATAAAAGGTTGGATCACATTAGAGAAAGAGCCCTCAAATAAATCAATTGAGATCAGAGTGTGTTTGGACTACTAAATATCTCAAAACAATACAAGATTTACAAGGTCAATGTATGTCAATTTGGAAAATCTCATAGATAGCCATTCAGAAAGAAAGGATACATGCATGGAGACCTCTTGGATCTTGTATACACAAATGCTTGGGGACCAAGAAAAGAGCCATCCATCTCAAGAAGGTATTACATGTCATTTATAGATGATTGTAGTGGATAAACCATTATTTACTTTATGAAGCATAAAGATGAAGTGTTCTTATGCTTTAAGAAGTATCTAGATCTTGTGGAAAATCGAATAGGTAAACCCTAAAAATACTAAGGTCTGATGGAGGGAGAGAATATTTCTCCCATGAGTTTTATTCTAACCTACAACATAGAGGAATCAAAAGGGAGATAACCACTAGTCACACACTTGAAGAGAAATGAATAGTAAAGAGGAGGAATAAGACCATTGTAGAAGCAACAAGGTCCATATTGAACGAGAAGAAGCTTCCAAATTACTTATGGGCACAGGTAGTATACACTATCACATACCTAATAAGTAGGTTACCTTCTAAATCATTAGAAGGTATGACTCCTATGAAACTTGGAATGAAAGAAGTCCAAGCTTATATCATTGCAGGATATTTGGGTGCATTTGATATGCACACATACCATCTCAAATAAGAGGTGAATTAGACCCTCAACTAGAGAAGTGTGTCTTTATAGGCTAATAAAAAGGGTTATAGACTATATAATCCTAGCAACAAAGGCTTCATAGTTAGTCAAAATTTAGTGTATGATGAATATAAATCCCAGTTTGAAGATGATTGCATGAAGATCGAGCTACCATATGATTTAGAAGAAGACTTTCCAACTCTCTCAACCAGGGGTACACATACACTTGAAGCATCAAATGATTCTGAAGATAATCACAAGACTCCTAAGAAGGAGATCAACTCATGGAACTCCAAGGGCAAGGCTAAGATACAAGAGTTGAGGGATATTGAAGATTCCTCTCAACAAACCATCGTGAAATCTACAAGGGAAAAGAAGAAGCTAGAAAGGTATGGCTATGACACATCATTAGCGATTAAACATTCTATCTATATAACATAGGACATGAACTCTAAAGAGCCCTTATCTTATGAGGAGGCCAAGAAGAAGCCAAAATGGATGAATGTTATGGAAGAAGAGATTGGGGCTTGTATAAAAACAACACTTGCGAATCAGTACCCAAGACTCCTACCATGAAGATCATTCGATCCAGATGGATATACAAAGTGAAGTAAAACTCTAATGGGACAAGAGTTCTTATGAGCATTGCAACTACCAAATATTGTAAGATCTATCAGATGGATGTGAAGAATGCATTTCTCAATGGATGGATATTTGAAGAGGTATACATTGATCAACCCCTTGGGTTTGAAGAGTCACATTGTCTTGAACATGTATGTAGGTTAAGGAAGGCCTTATATGGGCCAAATCAAGCTCCAAGGCCTTGGAATCATAGTCTTATGACTCGTTTGTGGGACAAAGGATTTATATTGAGCAAAGCAATCCTTCATTATTTATCAAGAGATCACATAGAGAATTCATATACCTTTGTGTTTATGTAGATAATACCATACTCATAGGTAATTATGCTTAAGGTATCAAAAGGATTAAGCTATAGATGAAGGAGGAATTCAATATTAGTGACTTAGGGAAGCACACATACTTTGTAGGATAGGAATCTCACTTCATGGATGAAGAAATTATGCTCAGATTTAGATGTGAAGTCATTGTTGGAGTTTTAGGTCTATGGAAACACACAAACAATACAAGGAAGAAAAAGAAGCTTGGAGCACAACACAAAATATTGAATTTATTACCAAGTGAAATTACAAAGATAAGTGACACATTAGAGTTATAGGCATATATACAAGCCGGGGAAAAAAATCCCTAAAGAGGGAAAAAAGTGCCCAGATGGTGCTACTGTGTTCACACACATCACTACCGACATATATCCACAAATCCCCCTTAGGAGTGATGTGGTGAACGAGGAGTTGGAACTCATATATAAGGAAGTTCCACGCCATGTGGACAAAGATCAATCCACAAAAGGAATTAATCCCAAAGCTTTGTGGAAAGCTTCAAACTTCTCCCAAGGCAGAGCCTTTGTGAAAAGATATGCAATGTTATCCATATGACAAACTTATCTGCCTAGTAGAGAATCTCTCTCTAACATAATGATAATGCAACTCAATGGGCTTTGTGTGAGCATGGAACATAGGGATCCTCATAACTACCAATGGGCTCTGACTGTAAGTCAAAATGGTGGTGGTAGAAGACTAGCCAACACCCAAATCAGCCAAAAGGCATCGGATCCACACATACTCAAGAGTCACTATCAAAGCTACCCTACACTCGGCCTCACAAGTAGAAGTGGCCATACTAGGTTGCTTCTTGCTCAACCAAGATATGAATGACCTACCAGGCATGAAGAAAAAACCACTAGTGGACACACGAGTATCATAACAATCAGCCCGGTCAGAGTCCTAAAAAGCATGTAAATCTGGCGGTAGTGATCCCCCCTTGGGATAAAACAATCCAAGTACTCAGGTGCCACTCAAGTAGTGAAAGATGCATTTAACCGCCTACCAATGCTTGACACCTAGGCAATGCATAAACCTACTCATGTGGGAGATAGCAAATTGAATATGAGGTTGAGTTATGCATAAGTAAATCAAGCATCCAACAACTTGCTAATAGAGAACAACATGAAATGAATCTTGAGCATCATGAAGACTCAACCATAAACATGTTTCCATAGGAATGGAAATAGGTTTGCAATCTTCAAGGCCAAAACACTAAAATAATGTGTTAATATATTTTGAGCTATTCCACAATCAACTTGCATAAATTGAATGGAAAATTAATGATGCAAATGCCCCAAATCTAAAATCTCAAAAGAGGCATGCAAATCAGCCTTAAAATCAGCAATATGCTTCTCATTTGGACTAGTGAGTAGCATGTCATCAACATAAACAACAATTAGAAGCACATTGTCTTCATGTTTAACATATAATGTGATCTTAGTTTGATGTTTCTCAAAACCATGTGCAATCAAGTAGACATGTATCTTTTCATATCAAACATCTTGTGCTTCAGACCATATAATGCCTTTTTGAACCTTCACACTTTGTTTTCATGCCCTTTCTACACAAAACCATGGGGCTAAAATGCATACACTTCTTCATGTAGGTCACCATTCAAAAATGCACTTTTAATGTCCAATTGATGTAAACTCCAACCATGATGATCTACAAGTGCACAAATGCTATGAACGGTGGTCATTCAACATGTTGGAGCAAAGGTCTCATCAAAATCAATGCCTTTCTCTTGAGCATAACCTTTTGCAACAAGCCTAGCTCTATACATGTCAACTATTCCATTAAGCTTATGCTTCAACTTGTATACCGATTTAGTGCCAATGACCTTTTTCCCTGGAGGCAAATCACATCAAGAACAAGTACCATTCTTCATAATAACATCATATTCTAATTGCATAACAGCCATCCAATTTTGTCAATTTTGTGCTTCATCAAAAGAAACAAACTCATTCTCATCACAAAGACTAGAGGCAACCATTGCATAGAAATCTAATGTGAAACAAGCACTATGCGAGCTTGAATGAGTATGATATGAAAGAGGTGCATCAAATTTGCTATCTCACAAAGTTTGTACCAGCCATTTGGGAATATATTTTGCCTCCTCTACATCAATCCTCTCATCAACAAGTGCATCATCTAAATTTGCATCAAAAATAAAATGATCTACATCATCATTTGAAACTTTTAAAGCTTGCAAAATTGGCTCGTTTGTACCAGCACTTGACTGTCCATCTGCAAAAAGAGGCAACAAAGTTCCATACACATTTTGGAGCTAACTGATGTCTCCTTAGTACATGAAAGAATGGATGAATTGCATCTTTTACAAAAACAACATCACGACTAACTAAAATGTGTTTAGTATATGGATGATACAGATGATACCCTTTGCTTTTAGAATTGTACATAACAAAAATACATTTTACTATGTTATCAACAAAAATTAGCATAAAATATAAACTGTGAGAATTTTGTAAAAATAGTTTTGTCAAGTTGGAAAAATGATATATCCAAGTGTTCTATTTCAAAATTTCATGCTTCCTCTTTCTTTTCATTGTCTTTAGTCATTCTTTGAGTTTCCATGATAGAATAAATATCTACACTAAAAATGGAATTTTAGGTATCTTATTTCAAAAAATGCATAGGTTGAGAAGCTACCTCAATAGGATATATATTTGACTATCCACTAGTGAAAATAGGAAACAAAGTGTATAACACATCCTTTGAGCTCATTCAAGTCTCGCTGATACATAAAAGTCAATGTTACACTATATCTTCCACAAAAACTACATCTTGGATAATCAAATGCATATAGATTATGGGTGGTGTAGGCAAATAGCCTTTGCTTTCAGAACTATACCCATTAAAAATAAATTTCAACCTTACTACCCAATTTCTTGTGTTGATTCTCTAACACTAATGCATAGACAAAGAAGCAAAAATATATAGATGACTAATGGTTACGATCATGCAAAGCCTCATAAGCATTGAATGGCCTTTAACCATACATCTTTCCATTTCCATGAGAGTCCTATTTTCACTTGTCAAGCCTCATAAGGTAGTGCATGACTTTTAGCCATACATCTCTCCATTTCCATGAGTCTGTTTTTTCCTCTTAGCCACACAATTCTATTGTGGTGTGTGCAGTATCATACAATGGTGTTTAATTCCATCCTCATCAAGAAACACATTGATCTGAAAGACATATACTCCCCTCCCTTGATTGAAATTGAGGGTGTGATTTTTTTCATATTTATATATTTTCAACCATGATAAAGAACTCCTTGAAGTACATAAACACTTTGGAATTTTAATTGAGTTGATAGACTCATGTATGCCTAGAAAATTCATCAAAAATTCATGAGGTATAGGTAATTTCCAAAACAGAATGTATAAATCAAACCATGGATATCACTATGAACAAGATACAATTTATGTTCAGCTCTTCCAACTCTTTGCACCTTACCTAAACTCTAGTTCCTCATAAACATGTCTAGATGGTGTCCCAAGCTTATGTAATGGTGACACCATATCAGACTCTTCTAGGTGCACGACTTTAGCATAATTTAGATTACCAAAATGTGCATGCAAAAATTCTATACTTTAGATGGTCTAGAAATCATTAACTAAACATGCATAATCATCCATAGATTTATCATAATTTTAAAGAATATATAGTCCACAACATAGCATCTCAGATGCCATGGCTTTATTGATATCAAAAAGACTATGAATGTACATCTCTCATCAAAAAACTTTACTGCCAAGTCAATCTTGGCTAGTGCATACAATAATAACATATTCTCTTGATCCCTAGCACGTGTCAAGCATTTGATAATTTGAATGTAATGACATTAGCAACATTAAGGGTATTGCTTTCCATTCCCATGATGTGATAGGAGGATTTGTTTGTGTGTGTGATGCTTTTCCATTGGGTGCAATCTAATGTGAGATGAAGAAACTGAATAAAGAGGTAATATGTTTGGTTTCACCACTATCAAGGTACCAATTTTTTGAGTCCATAGTACATGTAAAATGGTCATGGGTTGTTGGATCATAATTGCATTGTGTAGTAAAGCTCAATTCTTCATTTTTCACTAAGTTGGTAGACTCAATCTTAGAAGAAAAAGTGTCTCCAATGGCCATTCCTTCCTATTTAACAACAAGATTAGGATTATTATCTATGCTTATCTTATTTCTTATCATCTTTACCTTACTTATTTGACTAGGCAAAACTTATAGATCTCTACCTTTTAGAGGAAGAGCTATCTTTATACTTAAAGGCATTATTTGCAACATCCATAATAGACGTGCTTTGCATGAGCTGATCTTTGTATACCCCAAAAAAATCTAAGTCTTCAAATGGTAAGGCATTTAGGTATACTTTCATCATAAACTAAAGAGTAGACCTAAAACTCTAAGAAGAATTAGGCATCCCATTCAAACTATTCTACACAACTAAACTATCTTCTACAATTTTATCTACAACAATCAACTCCAAATCTTTGATCTTAAAATCACCTTCATTCATATTCTCACTCTCTAACTATTTTCAAAGGTAAGAAACATGAGTCTCTTTTCTTGCTTCATATTGTGGCAAGAGTATTCCAAGCATTCTCACCTATTTTGCATGAGAAAGTATGGGGGATAATGGCATGCTTGAAAAACAAATCAATGAAGGCTTAGGCCCATGCATCTTTTACACCCCATCAAAGTTGCTTAGTATGGCAAGAGGTGTTAGTGTACCCAACAGAGTCAAAATCAAAGTTGCAAGAGGACTCAAAATAGTTACTGCACTAGAATGTGAATCTACAACATCCTCAACACTACCTCTATCAACTACATTTTGAGCATTTCTAGTTGTGAGAAGATGTATTTCAACACCTTATGCAATGTTCCACAGTTCCTTTGCAACTAATACATTATGCATCATGTATGTCCATAATGGGTTGTTGAAACCATCTAAGTTATTCTCAACAAACAACATGCAAAATGTATCTTTATTTTAGCCATAGTTAGTGAGTGTACCTTGATGCACGAAATTGGTTGTTTCTCAAAAAGCTGAAAAAAGCCAATGGAGATTCGGTAGACCTATAAGATATTTTTGGAAGCTTGTATTGGTGAACATAAATATGAAACAAATGGCACAATTACCTACATAATCATTGCAATAGCGCATTTGAAGGATAAAATGAGCTCAAATCAAATTTTGATCTATGAAAAACTATTAAATTCTTTTTAGATCACCCCAACTTTGCTCACCAATTTTTTATAACAATCCAAGAAAATGAGCCGGTGTGTGTTGATGATGTAGCTCAAGGAGCAATAATGTGCTCTCATACCAATTGTTGAAGTTTCAAAAGTAGCAATGCATGCAAATATCACAATGAAGAAAGAGAATCTTAGGAACACAAAGTAGAGTGTACTACTAAGTGTAGAAAATATGAAAGATAAATAGCACTCCACATTTATGGGTATATAAACAATATAGGGAGGGGAGGGGGAGAAACCTCCTAAAGAGGGGAAAAACTATCTGAAAAATATTAAGTGTGTTCACAAGTATCACTACCTAAATCAACCAAAAAATAATCACAAGCATAGAGTTGAAGAGGGTCCTACTAAAGAAATAAATTAATGTGACAGAATGTTTGTAAACTAGTTTAAAATTCTTGCAACTTTAGATGTTGATTTTTGGTAATACTTGATTAATCTATTGATTGAGTTTATTAATGGTTTTTCTTAGAATTATGATGATACACAAGGTCTCTATCCAAACTTTTATCAACATAGAAATTAATGTATGCAAGTATGTTACTCTTACTTTATGACAATGGTACCTTATTGACTCAATTTATGCGTTGTAAGTCCAAAAGGAATCAGATTTTCTACTAAAGTTAGAAACTTTTCTGGAACTTGAGTATAAAAAGTGGATACCTCTATTGCAATAGTTCTTAAAGAAAACACAAAGCTTTGAATATGTATGACTTATGAAAGGTGAATGCAACTAAGGTACCAAATCCTTTTCTACATCCATTCTTGGATACTATGTTAGATGAAGTAGTTGGATGATAAATGAAAGTTACAATCAAGTTCACAAGACTTGAAATTTTGTGTGATTCAATCTTCACAATGCACCAAGCACCTTCGAACACAATGCAATAATTTTCTTTCGAATTATCAAGAGATTTCATGTGAAATCATTTTAATGATTTTTCATTGTCTAGGCATAAAGACTTACCTCCTTAGCACTTGCAGTAATGCTTTGCATAATGCAAAAGGGTTTGTTTATCTTTAAGTTCATCCAAAGCGTTTTTTGTGTCCCATGTGGCAAGATATTGGACCTTCTCCCTTCCAAAAATGGTATTGCAGTGTATTTTGACAAGGTTGAAGAAATAGTTGAATTCTTAGTACCTTGCAATCCAAAAGAAGCTCTTTTATTTTTTGGCCAAATACAACGTCATGGCCACCGTCATAACTTTTTGGTTCACATAGCTCAACCTTTTAACAATTTGGATTAGTTAAAACCAACATATTTTGTATGGGATGCAATGCACCAACAAGATTTTGTAAGATTGTGTGATTCCCTTATATAAGCTCCCAATTTCAAGCACCAAATCTGCCTCTATCTTTTCATGTGTTTGTAGATGCCTTGGATATTGCCATTGGAAGTGTCTTAATGTAGGAGTCTATACTCTAATATTATCAACCCCTTTTTTTGTCAACCGAACGCTACTCATATGGTTGAAATAATTATTGAGTCACAAAACAAGCATGCTTCAAGTTTATTTATTCTATTAAAAATCCCATATTTACTGGGTTGAAAATTCACTTTCCATGTTCATCATTTGGATCCACATGGAGTTAGGAAGCTCTAAATCACGAATCATTTGGTTGTTGAATAATGAGGGAATCTATCATATACTTTAGGACTCACCTTTTAGGTAGATCTTTGAATTTGAATTCAAACTTTGGCTCCAAGAACAACTATAAGAAGAGGATAAAAAAGAATCGTGTGCATCTCCAGCCCATGGGATCATTTTGAGTGAGATTCATTGTGAAGTGAGAGCTTATCTCATAGCTCATTCACCTCCCACACATTGAGCAATGTATGATTGCCAACGACATTGTATTTGTATATGATTTAATATATATATGATCATTACATTCTCATTTCACTTATCTGTTATAACTCCATCAGAACAATGACCCTCTTAGAGCTTGTTCTCAATGCATGGTTGATCATTTGTCATGATTTAAAGCATAGTAGATTCAGCATAATGTCTACTACATGCATACAAAATTTCATTAGCATTGTTTTTCTGGATTGCAAGATATTAATTCATCTTTGCTTACTCCTCTATTGAATTTTGAACCCCAAAATTGTCACGATGATCTCATGATTTTCTAAACATCTTTCTCTATGTTTATTCCATCCTTTTTTATGAAATCACTCATGATTGATAGCTTACTAAGTTAGTTAGAGTTTCCCAAAGGGAATTAAGCCAATTGCTACTATGCTCAGAGAAATGCTCAAAACATTGAACAGGTGTAGGCAAAAAAATAGCAAGTTTCTTGATCTTGGAGCAACTCCTATCTATTTGTTTTGATCCATTGATTAGTGGATCATATTCCAAGCAACATATATGATTATTTATGATCATTAGCTAGCTAAAGAGGACCACTACACTCTCCAACAATCAATCTTAGAGGTTTGAAGAAGGATCTAACAACAACACTTCATCTCTTGTGACTATCCACCATCTCCTCCAATAGTGGTATCAGAGCAACAACAAGCAAGGTGGGAGATGGATTTCCATCCTTCATTGACAAATTGGACAGAAACAACTACTCATCATGGCCACTAAGGATGGAAGTGTACCTTCAAGGGAGAAGTCTAAATGGATACATCTCAAGAGATGAGGAAATGCCAATCTTCAGGAGCAAGCATTAACCTACAAGGGAGGAGCAAGAAAGGTTGACCACATGGTGTGCAAAGGATGCTCTTGCCAGGGCTTATCTATTAAACTCAATCTTTGATTTCTTGTTACCACACATTACAAATTCCAAGACCTCGCAAGAGACTTGGAAGTGCTCTCATCATATTTCTCATCAAATACAAGAGCTAGGAAGAATCAGTTATGGATGGAATTTACAACTCGAAAGAAACAACCAAAGCAAGGAGTGGCTAATTATGTAACCAAGATAAAAGATATGGTTGATCAGCTTACAAGCATTGGAGAGGAGATAGAAGAAGAACACATAGTAAGGTAGATCATTAATGGAATCAAGGCTGATGATAAGTGGGAGTCCTTCACCATAGCAATGGACCTCTACATGGATATGCAAATACCTGACCTCAACACCTTGATGGGGCAACTCTTCACCCATGAGACAAAGCTCAACAAGAATGGTGACAACTCCAGAGGTAACCAATCTTTTTCCCTTTATACACATAAGAATTAAGCTAAGGATAAAGGTAAAAGGAAGAATACCTCAAGCATATTATGCAGGAAGAGGAAGAGGTGCTAGAGGAAGGGGAAGAGGAGGAAAGCAAGGCAGGAGAGATCCTACAACAATTCACCTTGCAACGTTTGTGGTCTTACCAATGACACCACAGAAGAGTGCTTCAAGAATAGAAGGAACCAAAGGGTAAGAGGCTTCCATAGAGGTAAATATGGACAATCCAAAGGCAGATACAACAATGGTGGAGACAACTACAACCATAACTACAATCAAGGCTACAACAAAAACAATTATCAAGGAGGTTTCAGAGCAATAAGGGACTACAACAACTACACTGAAGACCAAGAAGATTCACTACTCATCATGAACATAGCATCCAAGCAAGGTAAAGATGATGAGCATCTTTTCTATATTGATTAAGGTTGTTCCAATCATGTGGCTGAAAATGTAGCTTTATTATTTGACCTTGAAGAACCCAAAGGGAAGCATGAAGTATAGACAAGTGATGATACTAAATACTCAGTCAAGCAAATTGGAAATGTCAAAATATCTGATGGTACCATGAACCTTTTGAGTAAAGTTCTGTATGTGCCAACTATAACCAAGAACCTAATTAAAGTTGGGCAGATTGTTGAGAAAGGTTTATAGGTCAGATTCACTAAGCACGGAACATATGTGGAAGACCCTCAACAAGGCTTCAAAAGGATTGCTAAAGGTGAGAATTCTGGTAGATTATTCACATTTGAGATTGAAGATACAAGGAACATACCACTATTCAATTATAGAGATCAAACCTTATCTGAGTTAGAAATATGGCAGAAAAGGCTAGGACACATAGGAGAAAGAACTTTGAAGCAAATATGCAGGGATCAAAGTGTGCTTCGCATTCCCAATGTGACCAAGAAACATATGATATACAAATTTGGAGCATGCCAATTTGGAAAAGCTCATAGAAAACCATTCAACAAGAAGGGATACATTCATGAAGGCTATTTGGATCTTGCACACACTAATGTGTGGGGTCCTAGCAAAGATCCATCAATCTCAGGTTCAAGGTACTATGTCTCATTTATTGATGATTACAGTAGATGGACAATCCTTTATTTTATGAAGCATAAGGGTGAGGTATTTACATGTTTCAAAAAGTGCTTAGCACTAGTTGAAAACCAAACAAGAAGGAGATTGAAGAGGATTAGATCTGATGGAGGTGATGAATATTTCTCACATGAATTTGATTCATTTCTACAGGACAGAGGCATAAAGAGGTAAGTAAAAACAAGATATACTCCTGAATTGAATGGAGTGGTAGAGAGAAGGAATAGGTTAATTATTGAAGTTGCTAGGTCTATGTTGAATGAGAAGAAGCTACCTAATTACCTATGGGCAGAGGCTGTTTCCACAGCCACCTACTTGGTCAATAGGCTCCCATCCAAATCATTGGATGCTACGACACCCTATGAAGCATGGAATGGCACAAGAGCCTCATTGAACATTGCAAAATATTTGGGTGCATTGCTTATGCACACATTCCTTCGCAAATTAGAGGGAAGCTTCACCCTAAAGCTGAGAAATGTATATTCATTGGGTATGATCAGAACCAAAAGGGCTATAGCATGTACAATCCCACTAACAAAGCATTTATAGTTAGTAGGGATGTAGTGTTTGATGAAAATAATTCATGGTTTGAAGATGATTGCAGGAAAGTCAAGTTACCATATGATTTGGAAGATGATTTTCCAACCCTCACTCAACAGGATCAACAATTGACAGAAGATATCAAGTCAGATGATAAAGAGCAGATTGACTTCAAGTCTTGGAAGTCAAGAGGCAAGATCAAACTCAAGCAGTTAGAACACATATAGAGTCTTCAATTCAAGCACTCGGGAGATCACAAAGGGAGAGTAAAAAACCCATAAGGTATAGCTATGATACATCATTAGTCACCAAGCATTCTGTGTATATCACTAAAGACTCTATGACAGAAGAGCCTTCTTCAGAAGAAAGAATGGAGAAAGGCCATGCAAATAGAAGTAGAAGCATTTCAAGAAAATCATACTTGGGATCTAGTTCCCAAGAAACCAAGCATGAAGGTAATTGGATCCAGGTGGATATACAAAATCAAAAAGAACTCAGATGGTTCTATAAACAAGTACAAGGTAAGGTTAGTGGCAAAGGGATTTGCCCAAACTCATGGAGTGAACTATGAAGAAACCTTTTCATGTGTGGCAAAGATGCCAACAATTAGGGTTTTGGTAAGCGTTGCTGCCTCTAAAAATGGGAATCTTTATTAGTTAGATGTCAAGAATGCATTCTTAAATGGATGGATATCAAAAGAAGTATATATGGCACAACCACCAGGTTTTGAAGATGAAGATAAAGCAGGTTATGTATGCAAGCTAAGGAAGGCACTCTATGGTCTCAAGCAAGCTCCTAGAGCTTGAAACCATAGGCTTGTTACTTATTTGCAAGACCAAGGCTTTGTGGCTAGCAAGGTAGATTCTTTTTTATTTGTTAAGAAGAACAAATTAGAAGTTATCTACTTATGTGTCTATATAGATGACATCATCATTACAGCGAATGATGCTAATGGCATCAAGCAGGTTAAGGCTCAATTAATGGAGGAGTTTAAAATCAATGATCTTGGTCTATTAACCTACTTTCTTGGTTTAGAGCTTATGTACACAAATTCTAGTATATTTATTACTCAAAGAAAGTATATACATGATATGTTGGTAAAGTTCAAGATGGAGAACACTAAAATTGCAGGTAATCCTATGGAACTCAACCTTAAGTTGAGCTCTCATGAAGAAGAACTACTTGATGATGTTACAAGTTATCAACAACTTGTGGGAAGTCTCAATTATGCTACTTCAACAAGAGTAGACATTGCCTATGGAGTAAGTACGTTGATTCAGTTTATGCATGCACCAAGGACGCCTCCTATTAAGCTGCAAAAAGGGTTCTTAAGTATCTAAAGGGTACAATTAATGAAGGGTTTCTCTATCCCTTCACTTCTAACATGGGCTGGTTCCAAGGATGATAGGAGAAGCATGTCAGGGTACCTATCCTTTGCACGTTCAAAGCTCATATCATGGTCATCTAAGAAGCAACCAACTGTGGCCTTATATTCCACAGAAGCAGAATATAGAGGTTTGGCAAATGCAACTCAAGAAGCTATGTGGCTTAAAGAACTATATGCAGACTTGGAGATATACTCTTACACTCCAATAATCTTTGGAGACAACATTAGCTCACTTCATTTGGCAGCTAATGATGTATATCATGCAAGGACTAAGCACATTGAAGTGCACTATCATACAAATTCATTGGATGGAACAAAGATGAACAGGTTCAAAGTGATGATTCGTTTGCAGGAAATCAAGGAGGAATGAAGACCAAGTATGTTAGGCTTGAGGGGGAGCTATTGGTGCAATTAAAACCAAGCCCACATACTTGGTTAATTAGCTCATACTTAATCTATTGGCATAACTTATGCAAGGCTTCATATGATCAACCTCTTGTAAAAATCCTACATATTTACCTTTGTAAAATTGGTTCACATCCACGTGGAGTCAAGAAGCTCTAAATCATGAATTATTTGGTTGTTGAATGATGAGGGAATCTATCCTATACTTTATGATTCACCTTTTAGGTAGATTGTTCAATTTGAATTCAAACTTTGGCTCCAAGAACAACTATAAGAAGAGGATAAAAAAAGACCCACGTGCATCTCGAGCCCATGAGATCATTTTGAAAGAGATTCATTGTGAACTGAGAGCTTATCTCATAGCTCATTCAACTCTCACACATTGAGCAATGTATGATTGCGAATGACATTGTATTTGTATATGAATTAGTACATATATGATCATTACATTCTCATTTCACTTCTCTATTATAACTCCATCAGAATAGTGATCTTCTCAGAGCTTGTTCTCAATTCATGGTTGATCCTTTTTCATGATCTAAATCATGGTAGATTCAGCATGTTGTCTAGTACATGCCTACAGAATTTCATTAGCATTTCTTTTCTGGATCACAAGATATTAACTCATCTTCGCTCACTGGTCTGTTGACTGTTGAACCCTGAAATTGTCAGGATGATCTCATGATTTCCTAAACATCTTTCTCTATGTGTAGTCCATCATTATTTATGAAATCACTCATGATTGATAGCTTACTAAGCTAATTAGAGTTTCCCAAAAGGAATTAATCCAATTGTTGTTGTGCTCAAAGAATTGTTCAAAACATTGAATAAGTATAGGAACAAAAATAGCAAGTTTCTTGATCTTGGATCAAGTCCTACCTATTTGTTTTGATCCATTGATTAGTGGATCATATTCTAAGCAACATATATGATTATGTATGATCATTAGCTAGCTAAAGAGACCCACTACACTCTGCATCAATCAATCTGAGAGGTGTGAAGCAGGATCTAGCAACACCACTTCATCTCTTGTGACTATCCACCATCTCCTCCAACAATAAGTACTTATCAATGGTGTTATGTGCTTATGGTATAGCTTATAGATTCCCTCTATTTGTACTCCTTTTTGCATTCCTTGTGTACTTGAATTTATCATTCACTTGAGTTTGTGGTTCCTAGTTTTTCTTGTAGAAACTCAGCATTCATTATCACCAGAGAATAGATTATGAGGTAAAAGCCCTACTTTAATTCATCTTGATGAGCCATGTTTTGCCTCACAACTTTTGCTACACACTCTTTAAGATCATCAAAAGAAGTACCATGATTGGTGGGTCTAATTTCAATTCATTAAAACAAATGATTTAGTTCTCTACTATAATCCTTGGTTCAATTGAGAGGCGCAACATCTCATGCAATGGAGGGGAGATCCCATCTACATGGAGCAAGTGTTTGAAAATGATTCGGTTCAACTTTGTACATTGGATGGTGTCACATGAAAGAGTCCAACTAATGCTTCCAAACTTTGGCCCTATCTATATTTTAATTACAATGATTTAGAAAAACAAATAGAAAAAAAAATGAAAGCGCACACATACACACTCATAAAGAGAGAGAAGAGCCAAAAAATTCAAGCTCTTGTTTTTTCAAAAAAAACTCCAATCAATTTTTCAATGCACTAAATATTATTTAAGTATGGAACATTTCAGCCCCCTCGTTATTTATTTTGACTTTCCTAATAAATTCAAGTGCTAACTACTTATGATAGTGCACGATGAATAAGAATTTGGTAGAATGGTAAATGGAAACCAACTCAAACATGCATTTTGGGATATTCATGACTCATTTTTATGGCATTTGTACTCGTAGGTATGATCCACCTTGCTCCTATTGATATATTTTTGGGATTGATGTGTGTGAACCCTCTTAGCACCATCAGGGCACTTTTTTTCCTCTTTACGAGGTTTTTTCCCTCGGCTCGTATATACACATATTACCCTAATGGGTTACTTATATTTGTACATTCATTTGGTAATACATTCAATATTGTGTGTTGGAGTTAGACGTCTGCGGAAGCACGCGAACAGCACAAGGAAGAAGAAGAAGCTTGGAGCACAACACACAAGACTGAATGTATTACTAGAGAATGTACAAAGATAAGTAGCCCATTAGGGCAATAGGCATATATACAAGCCGGGGGAAAAAAACCTCCTAAACAGGGAAAAAAGTGCCCCGGGGGTCCTAGAGTGTTCACACACATCACTACCTAAATATATCAACAAATCCCCCCTGGGAGTGATGCGGTGAACAAGGAGCTGGCACTCATGTATAAGGAAGTGCCAAGCTATGTGGAAATCACTCCACAAAAGGAAGTAAGCCCAAAGCTTTGTGGAAAGCTTCAAACTTCTCCCTAGGTAGAGCCTTCGTGAAAAGGTCTGCAATATTCTCCTGTGTGGGCACATATGCCAAGCTGATCTCCCCAGCAGAGAACCTCTCCCTGACATAGTGATAATGCACCTCAATGTGCTTAGTGCGAGCATGGAACACAGGGTTCCTCGCAACTCCCAATGCGCTCTGATTGTCAGTGAAGATGGTGGTGGCAGAAGACTGGCCAACACCCAAATCAGCCATAAGGCGTCTGAGCCACACACACTCAACAGTCGCTGTGAAAGCTGCCCTATACTCAGCCTCACAACTGGAAGTGGCCACAGTAGGCTGCTTCTTGCTCAACCAAGATATACATGAGCTACCAAGCATGAAGCAAAAACCACTGGTGGACACACGAGTGTCATAGCAACCAGCCCAATCTGAGTCCGAAAAAGCATGCAAATCTCGCGGTAGTGATCCCCCCTTGGGATAAAACAACCCAAGTAGCCGAGTACCACTCAAGTAGCGAAAGATGCGCTTAACCGCCTTCCAATGTGTGACTTCTGGGCAATGCATAAACCTGCTCATCTGTGAGACAACAAACTGAATATCTGGCCGAGTAATGCATAAGTAAATCAAGCATCCAACAGCCTACTGATAGAGAACAGCATCAAATGCATCGCCAGCATCATGAAGACTCAATTGTAAACCTGTCTCCATACGAGTGGCAATAGGCTTACAGTCTTCAAGGCCCAAACGATGCAATAATGTGTCAATATATTTCGTTTGACACAAAGTCATTCCACCATCAACTTGCATAAACTAAATGCCCAAATAGTGATGCAAATGCCCCAAATCAGACATCTCAAATGAGGCATGCAAATCAGCCTTAAAATCAGCAATATGCTTCTCAATAGGACCAGTGAGGAGCATGTCATCTACATAGACAACAATGATCAGAAGCACATCATTAGCATGCTTAACATATAAGGTGCTTTCAGTTGGATTGTTCTCAAAACCATGTGCAATCAAATAGGCATGTATCTTCTCATACCAAGCACGTGGTGCTTGCTTTAAACCATATAATGCCTTCTTTAACCTGCACACCTGGTTTTCATGCCTTTCTGCACAAAGCCACGGGGCTGAAAAACATACACTTCTTCATGCAAGTCACCATTCAGAAATGTTCAACTGATGTACATTCCAACCATGATGGGCTGCAAGTGCACAAATGCTCCGAACAGTAGTCATACAGCATGTAGGTGCAAAGGTCTCATCAAAATCAATGCCTCTTTCCTGTGCATAACCCTTTGCAACAAGCCTAGCCTTATACCTGTCAATTGTACCATCAGGTTTACGCTTTAGCTTGTATACCCACTTAGTGACAATGGCCTTCTTGCCAGGAGGCAAGTCACATAAAGACCATGTACCATTCTTCATTATAGCATCATATTCAGATTGCATAGCAGCCATCCAATTTTCTAAATTTTGTGCTTCATCAAAAGAAACAGGCTCATTCTCATAATAGAGACTAGATGCAGCCATAGCATAGCAATCTGATGCAAAGGAGGCACTATGAGAGCCTGAACGAATACGATATGACAAAGGTGCATCTAATTTGTTGTCACGCAAAGTCTGCACCAGCCATTTTGGCATAGTTTTTGCTTGCTCAATATCAGCTCTCTCATCAGCAACTGCATCATGTAAATCTGCATCTGAAATGGAATGATCTGCATCATCATATGAAATCTGCAAAGGTTGAGAAGTTGCCTCATTAGGACCAGCACTAGACTGTCCACCTGTAAAAAGAGGCATCAAAGTATCATACATGTCTTTGGAGCTAACAGATGTCTCCTTAGTACATGAAAGCAATCGCTGAATAGCATCTTCCACAAATACAACACGGCTAACCAGAATGTGTTTAGTCTGTGGATGATACAGGCGATAGCCTTTACTTTCAGAATTGTATCCAACAAAAATACATTTAACTGCTTTATCATCCAATTTTCTACGATGTTGTTCAGGCACTAATGCATATGCCAAACAACCAAAAACACACAGATGAGCAACAGATGGCTTGCGGTCATGCCAAGCCTCATATGGAGTGATAGACTGCAGTGCTTTAGTGGGACACCTGTTCAGTACATATGCTACACACATGATGGCCTCAAGCCAAAAACTATGAGGTAAAGCCTGACTCTTCACCATACACCTCGCCATCTCCATGAGAGACTTGTTCTTCCGTTCAGCAACTCCATTCTGTTGAGGTGTATACGGCACTGTACACTGGTGTTTTATCCCACATTCAGCCAGAAATGCATTAAAAACTGAAGACATATATTCCCCCCCTCGATCAGAATGGAGGGTGCCCATTTTACATGCTGACAAATTTTCAGCCAAAACCAAAAACTGTTTGAAGCACATGAACACTTCGGACTTTGCTTTGAGTGGATATACCCATGCATGCCTGGAAAAATCATCAATGAAAGTAAAGGTAATTTCCAAAAGAGGGTGTCTGCATAGGACCACAGACATCACTATGTACAAGCTGCAATTTCTGCGTAGCCCGAACTAAACCATCTTTTGGAAAGGAAGAACGCTGCATTTTGCCCAAAATACAACCTTCACAAACATGTTTTCCAGGTGCCTCAAGTTTGGGCAAAGAGGACACCATTTCAGATTTATGTAGGCCTAGCAAACTAGCAAAATTCAGATGACCAAAGCATGCATGCCAAAGCTTTGCATCTGACATAGCCTGAGAATCTTGAACTACACATGCCGAATCATTCACAGATCTTTCATAGTCTATGAGCTTATATAGCCCACGACATAAAATGCCAGAAGCAATAATCACATCGCCATTTGAGAGATCATGAACTGTACACCTGTCATCAACAAATTTCACAACCAAGCCAATCTTGGCTAATGCAAAAACTGATAACAGATTCTTTTTGATCCCTGGCACAAAGAAAGCATCTGACAAAGTGAAAGAACTACCATCAGCAGTAGTCAAAATGATCTTACCAACTCCCATAACAGGATAAGAGGAGTTGTTGGCGCATGTAACAGTATTCCCTGTAGGGGCAGGCTCGAGTGAAGAGAAGAAACTACGCTGCGAGGTAATATGTTTGGTCGCCCCACTGTCAAAGTACCAAACATCTGAGTCTACTGCAGACATGCACTGATCATGAGAAGATGGGTCAAAACTGCAGACAGTAGTAAACGCCCATTCTTCTTCCTACACAAGATTGCAGACTCTGTTTTTGGTGTAGAGGCCTCTGCAACAACCATTCCAGCCTCTTTCTTCTTCGCCTCTTTAGCAGCCAGTTTTGGACAGTTCTTTATGATATTATCATTGCCTTTACAGTACTTACAAAACAATTTCTGCTTTTCTGATTTTTTCTCATCTTTGTCTTGGTTCTTTGAATGTGCAGCATTTGTAGATTTCTGCTTACTAGTAGAAGAGCTCCATTTTCCTTTGCCCTTCTGACTAGCCAAGAAAGCTTGATCTGCAACTCGCATAATGGACCTGTTCTGCCTGGACTGATCTTCCTGCAACAGAACAGAGACTAACTCCTCAAATGATAAGGCATTCGGATTGCCTTTCATCATCAACCGAAGAGTAGAAGCAAAACTCTGATATGAGTCAGGAAGACCATTCAGAACGGTCTGCACAAGTGAGCTATCTGGTATAACCTCATCAGCAGAAATCAACTGTTCCTTCAAATCTTTGATCTTCGTTAGGAAATTGTCCATAGAATCACCTTCATTCATGTGCTCACTCTCCAACTGTTTTCGGAGATAAGCAACACGAGCCTCATTCCTAGCTTGGTACAATGTGGTAAGTATATCCCAAGCATCCCTAGCTGTTCTACAAGAGCGTATGTGAGGAATAATGGCACGTTTGACAGACAAAGCTATCAATGCATGTGCCTGGGCATCTCTGCCATCCCAACGAATCTGCTCTGCAGTAGGTGCAACAAAAATAGCAGCACGAATAGGAATCTGCACAATATCATTTTTGACACCATCTTTATCAGCTCGAGCACCTCCAGCACCTGTATTTGTAGTACCGGTAGTCGCAGGTGTAACAGGACGTCTTTCAACACCCTACACAATGTTCCACAGTCCTTTTGCAACCAATACATGTCGCATCATATAAGCCCATAATGGGTAGTTGGTACCATCCAAATTATCCTCAACAGCCAACATACGGAATACATCACTGCTTTCAACCATGGCCGGTGACTAAAATACCTTGATGCAGAAAATTGACTGTATCTCAAAAAGTTGAACGGAATTGCCCAGACGAGTTCTGCTAGACCTGTAGCAGACTTCGAGACGCTTAAACTGGCGAACAGAAATTGTATATACCTTTGGCACAAAAGGACGAAATAGCCTGCACAAGCGCTACGATAGTGCGTTTGGAGGCCGAAACGAGCTCAGATCGCGATTTCGGCACCACAGAGTGAAGCAGTTTTGATCTCGGAAACACCCTGAGTATGCTCACCAAATTTCGTGCGAATCTGAGACTGCAAACGGAGGAGTGTCGACGGTGCCCTAGATGAAGCGACGACCTGCTCTGATACCAATTGTTGGAGTTAGACATCTGCGGAAGCACGCGAACAGCACAAGGAAGAAGAAGAAGCTTGGAGCACAACACACAAGACTGAATGAATTACTAGAGAATGTACAAAGATAAGTAGCCCATTAGGGCAATAGGCGTATATACAAGACGGGGGAAAAAAACCTCCTAAAGAGGGAAAAAAGTACCCCAAGGGTCCTAGAGTGTTCACACACATCACTACCTAAATATATCAACAATGAAGATGGTGTCGAAGATGATATTCTGTAGATTCCTGTTCGTACTGCTGTTTCTGTTGCACCTACTGCAGAGCAGATTCGCTAGGATGGTAGAGATTCCCAGGCACATGCATTGATAGCTTTGTATGTCAAACGTGCCATTATTCCTCACATTCGCTCTTGCAGAACAGCAAAGGATGCTTGGGATACACTTACCACTTTGTACCACGCTAGGAATGAGGCTTGTGTTGCTTACCTCCGAAAACAATTGGAGAGTGAGCACATGAATGAAGGTGACTCTATGGACAGTTTTCTCACAAAGATCAAAGACCTGAAGGAACAATTGATTTCTGTTGATGAGATTATACCAGATAGCTCTCTTGTGCAGACCGTTCTGAATGGTCTTCCTGATTCATATCAGAGTTTTGCCTCTACTCTTCGGTTGATGATGAAAGGCAATCCGAATGCCTTGTCATTTCAGGAATTAGTCTCTGTTCTGTTGCAGGATGATCAGTCCAGGCAGAACAGGTCCATTATGCGTGTTGCAGATCAAGCTTTCCTGGCTAGTCAGAAGGGCAAAGGAAAATGGAGCTCTTCTACTAGTAAGCAAAAATCAACAAATGCTGCAAAATCGAAGAACCAGGATAAAGATGAGAAGAAATCAGAAAAGCAGAAATTGTTTTGCAAGTACTGTAAAGGAAATGATCATATCATAAAGAACTGTCCAAAACTGGCTGCTAAAGAGGCAAAGAAGAAAGAGGCTGGAATGGTTGTTGCAGAGGTCTCTACACCAAAAACAGAGTCTGCAAATCTTGTGTAGGAAGAAGAATGGGCGTTTACTACTGTCTGCAGTTTTGACCCATCTTCTCATAATCAATGCATGTCTGCAGTAGACTCAGATGTTTCGTACTTTGACAGTGGGGCGACCAAACATATTACCTCGCAGCGCAGTTTCTTCTCTTCACTCGAGCCTGCCCCTACAGGGAATACTGTCACGTGCGCCAATAACTCCTCTTATCCTGTTATGGGAGTTGGTAAGATCATTCTGACTACTGCTGATGGTAGTTCTTTCACTTTGTCAGATGCTTTAGTTGTGCCAGGGATCAAAAAGAACTTGTTATTAGTTTCTGCATTAGCCAAGATTGGCTTGGTTCTGAAATTTGTTGATGACAGGTGTACAGTCCATGATCTCTCAAATTGCGATGTGATTATTGCTTCTGGCATTTTATGTCGTGGGCTGTATAAGATCATAGACTATGAAGGATCTGTGAATGATTCGGCATGTGCAGTTCATGATTCTCAGGCTATGTCAGATGCAAAGCTTTGGCATGCACGCTTTGGTCATCTGAATTTTGCTAGTTTGCTACGCCTACAGAAATTTGAAATGGTGTCCTCTTTGCCCAAACTTGAGGCACCTGGAAAACATGTTTGTGAAGGCTGTATTTTGGGCAAAATGCAGCGTTCTTCCTTTCCAAAAGATGGTTCAGTTCGGGCTACCCAGAAATTGCAGCTTGTACATAGTGATGTCTGTGGTCCTATGCAGACACCCTCTTTTGGAAATTACCTTTACTTCATGACTTTCATTGATGATTTTTCCAGACATGCATGGGTATATCCACTCAAAGCAAAGTCCGAAGTGTTCATGTGCTTCAAACAGTTTTTGGTTTTGGCTGAAAATCTGTCAGCATGTAAAATGGGCACCCTCCGTTCTGATCGAGGGGGGGAATATATGTCCTCAGATTTTAATGCATTTCTGGCTGAATGTGGGATAAAACACCAGTGTACACCTCAACAGAATGGAGTTGCTGAACGAAAGAACAGGTCACTCATGGAGATGGCGAGGTGCATGGTCAAAAGTCAGGCTTTACCACATAGTTTCTGGCTTAAGGCTGTCATGTGTGCAGCATATGTACTGAACAGGTGTCCCACTAAAGCGTTGCAGTCTATCACTCCATATGAGGCTTGGCATGACCGCAAGCCATCTGTTGCTCATCTGTGTGTTTTTGGTTGTTTGGCATATGCATTAGTGCCTGAACAACATCGCAGAAAATTGGATGATAAGGCACTAAAATGTATTTTTGTTGGGTACAGTTCTGAAAGTAAAGGCTATCGTCTGTATCATCCACAGACTAAACGCATTTTCTTTAGCCGTGATGTTGTCTTTGTGGAAGATGCTATTCAGCCATTGCTTTCATGTACTAAGGAGACATCTGTTAGCTCCAAAGACATGTATGATACTTTGATGCCTCTTTTTACAGGTGGACAGTCTAGTGTTGGTCCTAATGAGCCAACTTCTCAGCCTTTGCAAGTTTCATATGATGATGCAGATCATTCCACTTCTGATGCAGATTTACATGATGCACTTGTTGATGAGAGAGCTGATATTGAGCAGGCAAAAACTATGCCAAAATGGCAGGTGCAGACTTTGCGTGATAGCAAATTAGATGCACCTTTGTCATATCGTACTCGTTCAGGCTCTCATAGTGCCTCCTTTGCATCAGATTGCTATGCTATGGCTACATCTAGTCTCTGTGATGAGAATGAGCCTATTTCTTTTGAGGAAGCACAAAATTCAGAAAATTGGATGGCTGCTATGCAATCTGAATATGATGCAAGAATGGTACATGGTCTTTATGTGACTTGCCTCGTGGCAAGAAGGCCATTGGCACTAAGTGGGTATACAAGTTGAAGCGTAAACATGATGGTACAGTTGACAGGTATAAGGCTAGGCTTGTTGCAAAGGGTTATGCACAAGAAAGAGGCATTGATTTTTATGAGACCTTTGCATCTACATGTCGTATGACTACTGTTCGGAGCATTTGTGCACTTGCAGCCCATCATGGTTGGAATGTACATCAGTTGGACATTAAAACAGCATTTCTAAATGGTGACTTGCATGAAGAAGTGTATGTTTTTCAGCCCCGTGGCTTTGTGCAGAAAGCGCATGAAAACCAGGTTTGCAGGTTAAAGAAGGCATTATATGGTTTAAAGCAAGCACCACGTGCTTGGTATGAGAAGATACATGCCTATCTGATTGCACATGGTTTTGAGAACAGTCCAACTGAAAGCACCTTATATGTTAAGCGTGCTAATGATGTGCGTCTGATCATTGTTATCTATGTTGATGATATGCTGCTCACTGGTCTTATTGATACACATATTGCTGATTTTAAGGCTGATTTGCATGCCTCATTTGAGATGTCTGATTTGGGGCATTTGCATCACTATTTGGGCATTCAGTTTATGCACGTTGATGGTGGAATGGCTGTGTGTCAAACGAAATATATTGACACATTATTACAGCGTTTTGGCCTTGAAGACTGTAAGCCTATTGCCACTCCTATGGAGACAGGTTTACGATTGAGTCTTCATGATACTGGAGATGCATTTGATGCTGTTCTCTATCAGTAGGTTGTTGGATGCTTGATTTACTTATGCATTACTCGGCCAGATATTCAGTTTGTTATCTCACAGATGAGCAGGTTTATGCATTGCCCAGGAGTCACGCATTGGAAAGCAGTTAAGCGCATCTTTCGCTACTTGAGTGGTACTCGGCTACTTGGGTTGTTTTATCCCAAGGGAGGATCACTACCGCCAGATTTGCATGCTTTTTCTGACTCAGATTGGGTTGGTTGCTATGACACTCGTGTGTCCACCAGTGGTTTTTGCTTCATGCTTGGTAGCTCATGTATATCTTGGTTGAGCAAGAAGCAGCCTACTGTGGCCACTTCCAGTTGTGAGGCTGAGTATAGTGAAGCTGTCACAGCGACTGTTGAGTGTGTGTGGCTCAGACGCCTTATGGCTGATTTGGGTGTTGGCCAGTCTTCTGCCACCACCATCTTCACTGACAGTCAGAGCGCATTGGCAGTTGCGAGAAACCCTGTGTTCCATGCTCGCACTAAGCACATTGAGGTGCATTATCACTTTGTGAGGGAGAGGTTCTCTGCTGGGGAGATCAGCTTGGCATATGTGCCCACGCAGGAGAACATTGCAGACCTTTTCACGAAGGCTCTGCCTAGGGAGAAGTTTGAAGCTTTCCGCAAAGCTTTGGGCTTACTTCCTTTTGTGGAGTGATTTCTGTTGAGATATCAAGCTCAACATGTGATGATCCAGGATGACACGTACAAGTTTTTCGTTTCTCTGACATGTATAGTGGTCACGCCAGTATATGTCAGGGATACTTCATTGAGTTTTATTAGATTTATCTACCGAGAGTGATGGCACATTTGTTTCTTGCCAGCTCACTCATTCGCGGACATTAGGTTTTTCCTTATGTACTAGTCTTTATATATTGCACTGGTTGTATTCTTGTTTTTAGGTCATTCTTGTACATTCCTTTTATGTAATATAAGAAGAAGAAGAAGATCATTCTTCCTTGCCTCAATCTGTGTGTGTGCTTCTCCTTGAGAGTGAGAGTGTGTGTGTGAGCTCTCTTCCTTATCTCCTTCCTCGTGACATGGTATCAGAGCCAGCGTGGCTGTAGAGAGCTCGTGGAGAAGGCGACGGTGAAGACTACGCGGCAAGGCGTGGAGAAAACGCAATTTCACAAAGGCCTCCGTTTGCTACGAAAATCGTCGTGAAGGTAGAAGACCTCAAAATATTTTCGTGAGTTATCCCTTTAGGATCACTCGTTTTTGTCAGATCGAAGTTTCGGAGCCATCTCAACCTCCGTTTCAAGCCCGCAAGGTGGGGCCCACAGAAAAACCAGGTCAGTTTCAGAAAGTGTAACTTGCATCGTGTTCGGCGACACTCATATATTCCAGATTCAGAATTTCAAGCGATTCTATGTACTGTTGATACACAAAAACTGTGTTTTTCTAAGATCGAACTGTCACGTCATAGTGCGACAGTGTTCAAGCAGAAGTGGTGCTTCTAGTGTGTTGCGGTGTTGTGAATTGTTGCAGAAATGGCAAACGCAGATGGAATGAGTCAGCTTATGAGCGATAAACTGGACAAGAACAACTTCCATGCTTGGAGATTCAGAATGACGAATTCCTGATGGGAAAAGGCTACTGGAAGTACATCGAAGGCTACTGGAAGTACATCGAAGGAGGGAATGAAAATGCTCCGCAGTTACCAGAAAGGAATCGGACTGCAGAACAGTTAAGAGCATATAAGGAATGGAATCAAGGAGCACGAAAGGTGATGTATTGGCTATCTGTTAGCATACAGGATAGCATGATTGGAGACATACAGGATGCCAAGACTCCAAAAGAGGCTTGGAACAGTTTGGTCACTTTGTACGAGACCAATACAAAGGCACGAAATTGCAACTCAAGAACAAGCTGCATACATTGGAGAAAAAGAGCATGTCAGTAAGTGACTACACTCTAAACATCAAAAGCATATGTGAGTCACTTGCATCTATTGGCATGAATGTAGATGATGATGATAAGGTGGAAGTGTGCCTTCGTGGTTTAGGAGCTGCATATAAGCAGTTCAGAACTTCTATACAGACCAGGGAAAATATTCCGAATTTTGTTGATTTGGTCTCTATGTTGATCATTGAAGAAAAGAATCTTGGTGAGGATTCAAACTCCCAAGGAAAGCCCAGTTCTGAGCAGGTATTCTACTCTGGTAGAGGAAGAGGCAGAGGTAGAGGTTTTGGAAGTGGAAGAGGAAACGGTAACCAAGACCAAGGTCAACAACAGAATCATGCAGGAGGAAGAGGACAGTTTCGAGGCAGGGGGAGCCAAAGAGGTCGCAGAAATTTCCAAAGAAATGATTCAGGTAATGATAGTAAAGGATGCTGGAATTGTGGTAAACCTGGACACTTTGAACGTGATTACAGGTTAAAGAATCAAAATAACAAAAGGCAGCAAAACAACTATGCATCCACAAGTGCAGATGATTCTGAGAAGCTGTTTATGGTTCAACATCACATGATGAATACGATGTCTGCTAGTGTTTCAAAATCGAATGATAATGTCTGGTATGTTGATTCACGTGCTTCAAATCACATGACCAGTCATGCAGAATGGTTTAGTAGTTTGCAAAAAATGCCAATTCCTGGATATGTTGAAACAGGTGATGATACATCGCATCCTATTGAGCATACAGGAAACATAGCATTGTCTATGGAGGACGGAAAGGTAAAACATCTCGCTGATGTGCTGCATGTTCCAAATATAACGAAGAATCTGGTTTCTGTTGGACAAATGGTTGACCAGGGATTACAAGTAAGGTTCAATGCTGATGGATTATATGTAGAAGAGTACAAGCAGGATGGACGATTGGTTGCCAAAGGAAACAAAGTGGGTAGGATGTTCACCTTAAATGTGAAGATTCCTGAAATGAATGCAGCCATGTTTGCAAAAGGTGTAGGAGTCATTGCAGATATAGAGATATGGCACAAACGGATTGGACATGCAAACTTGCAAAGGCTGAAACTGATGCAGTCAAAGGAGATTGTCCATGGACTACCAAATTTCAAAGTTGCAGAAATGCAAAAGGTATGTGCAGCATGTCAATTTGGTAAACAATCAAGAGCATCATTTCCACATGACAAGCATGTTAGTGAGAATGTACTATAAGTAGTACATACAGATGTTTGGGGTCCAGCAAAGACCACATCTATGGGCGGTTGCAGGTTTTATGTTACCTTCATTGATGACCATACACGCAAAGTATGGGTATATTTCATGAAAGAGAAGAGCGAGGTGTTTACTCACTTCCAGAATTTTAAAGTTATGGTGGAAAAGTAGGCAGGGAAGTACATTCAAACATTAAGATCTGATGGAGGAGGTGAATACATGTCAAATGAGTTCAGCAATTTTCTAAAAAATCATGGAATTCGGCGTCAGTTTTCATGCAGGTACACACCACAACAGAATGGTGTTGCTGAACGCAAAAATAGACATATTGCAGAAATAGCAAGAGCCTTGATGGCTAAGAAGAATATGCCTCATTGTTATTGGGCAGAAGCTATGCATACTGCTGTATACATCATGAACAGAACTCCGACTGTTGCTGTACATCAAGTTACACCTGAATAGAAGTTTACAAGTAAAAAGCCAAACTTATCACATCTGAAAGTTTTTTGATGTATTGCATATGTACATGTTCCAGATGAGTTGAGGACGAAGCTTGATCCGCGAAAGCAGAAAAATGTGTCTTCATTGGATATTCCCTTGAGCAAAAGGGGTACAAATGTTATAACCCACTCACACGACAGGTGAAGATGAGCAGAGATGTGGTATTTGATGAAATGTCAAGCTTCTATGTAGATGCCAAAGAAGGACTGAATCTTGAACCAAATGACAAAGAAAATACTGAAAAATCTAGTGCAGAATCTCAAGTTTTGAGTGGACCGGATGCATCACCAAGCAATAGTTCCAACTCAAATCCATCGAGTGGAAGATTGCGTGGAAATTTCAGTCCAGCAAATTCATCAAATACATCCAAGAAAGGTAAAGAAAAGCTTTCTGCTGGTAGTAAAACAGGTGCAGGTTTTGAAGATGTTGATGGAGATTCAAGCGGTTCAGAAAAGAGTCTTGATGAGGAACTTGGATTGCCCTTTGTGAAGACTCCAGGAGTAAGAAGGGCACATGCAGATGATACAAGAAGAAGTGACCCAGGACAAGAAGATCTGGGAGGATGTGTAATTCAGTGCAACGATTGACATATGATAGTTACATGGCTCGCCATTGTGCCTACATGACAAAGGTAATACAAGATGTTGAACCTTCTTGCTTTGAAGATGCAATTGGTAATGCAGATTGGGAAAAAGCTATGGATGAGGAGATGGCTGCACTTTATGGAAATGATACATGGAAGCTGGTTCCATTGCCGCAAGGAAAGAAATCCATAGGCTGCAAATGGGTTTACAAGGTAAAGCATAATGCTGATGGTAGCATAAGCAGGTATAAAGCACGATTGGTAGCTAAAGGTTATGCACAGACATATGGCATTGATTATGAGGAAACATTCAGCCTTGTAGCTAAAATGTCTTCTGTCAGAAAACTTGTTGCATTGGCTACAGCAAAAGGATGGACTTTGCATCAGATGGATGTGAAGAATGCTTTCCTACATGGTGAGTTACAGGAAGAAGTATATATGGACCAGCCACAAGGATATGAAGATTCAAAGCATCCAGAATATGTTTGCAGGTTGCAAAAGGCTTTGTATGGGCTAAAGCAGGCTCTGCGTGCATGGCATGCAAGGATTGTTGATTACTTAACCAGCATTGGGTTTTCTATGTGTGATGCAGATCACTCACTATATGCAAGGAAGGCTGATGATGGCATCATTATTGTGGCTATTTATGTTGATGATCTGATTGTAGGTGGTGATAATGAAGAAAGCATCAAAGAGGTAAAGAAACTTCTTATGCAGGAATTTGACATGAAAGATCTTGGTGTGCTGCGTTATTTCTTGGGCATTGAGTTTATACATACAGAAACAGGTATATGGATGTCGCAAAGGCAATATGCCTTGAATATGCTGCAAAAGTATGGTATGGCTGATTGTAAGCCAATTTCTATGCCTTTAGATCAGAATTTGAAATTGGATACTACATCAGGTGAAGCATTGGAAAATGCTACTATGTACAGGAAAATTGTGGGAAGTCTTATATATCTTACAATTAGAAGGCCTGATTTAAGCTACACTATTGGACTTGAAAGTCAGTTTATGCAGGTTTCAGGAAGCCACATTTGGATGCTCTGAGGCGCACTCTACGTTATGTGAGTGCTACTTTGGATTATGCATTGTTTTATGAAGCTGGTGTAGATTTGTAGGTTCATGGATACACAGATGCAGATTGGGCTGGTAGTACTCTAGATAGAAGATCTACTAGTGGCTTTCTTTTCTCACTTGGAGGTGCAGCTATTACATGGAGCAGTAAGAAGCAAC
Source organism: Ceratopteris richardii (assembly GCA_020310875.1). Classification (NCBI taxonomy): domain Eukaryota; kingdom Viridiplantae; phylum Streptophyta; class Polypodiopsida; order Polypodiales; family Pteridaceae; genus Ceratopteris; species Ceratopteris richardii. The sequence goes on along the minus strand of CM035419.1, from coordinate 54,146,223 downwards.
CCACTGTTGCTTTGTCGAGAACAGAGGCTGAGTATAGAGGTGTTGCAATGGCAGCATGTGAGGCATCATGGCCGGAGATGTTACTTGCAGATTTAGGTGTGGAAGTGCAAAAGCCTATCACTATCTATTGTGATAATCTTAGCAGCATACAGTTAGCACGGAACCCTGTTTTCCATGCTAGAACAAAGCATATCGAGGTACATTATCACTTCATCAGAGAGAAGGCATTAGCAGGTGATATTGATCTTGTTTATGTGAGAACAGATGAGAAGGTTGCTGATATTTTCACCAAAGCACTTGGAGCTGAGAAGTTGAAGAAGTTTCGGAAGATGCTTGGATTACAGGATATGGCATTGAGCTTGAGGGGGAGTGTTGAGATATCAAGCTCAACATATGATGATCCAGGATGACACGTACCAGTTTTTCGTTTCTCTGACATGTATAGTGGTCACGCCGGTATATGTCAGGGATACTTCATTGAGCTTTATTAGATTTATCTACCGAGAGTGATGGCACATTTGTTTCTTTCCAGCTCACTCATTCGCGGACATTAGGTTTTTCCTTATGTACTGGTCTTTATATATTGCACTGCTTGTATTCTTGTTTTTAGGTCATTCTTGTACATTCCTTTTATGTAATAGAAGAAGAAGAAGAAGATCATTCTTCCTTGCCTCAATCTATGTGTGTGCTTCTCCTTGAGAGTGAGAGTGTGTGTGTGAGCTCTCTTCCTTATCTCCTTCCTCGTGGCAATTTCCACATAGCTTGGCACTTCCTTATACATGAGTGCTAGCTCCTTGTTCACTGCATCACTCCCAGGGGGGATTTGTTAATATATTTAGGTAGTGATGTGTGTGAACACTCTAGAACCGTCAGGGCACTTTTTTCCTCTTAAGGAGGTTTTTTTCCCCCGGCTTGTATATACGCCTATTGCCCTAATGGGCTACTTATCTTTATACATTCTCTAGTAATACATTCAGTATTGTGTGTTTGTGCTCCAAGCTTCTTCTTCTTCCTTGTGCTGTTCACGTGCTTCTGCAGACGTCTATCTCCAACAATTTTAGTCAATGGTTATGGCTGAAAGCAATGATGTATTCCGTATGAGGATAGATTGGATGGTAATAATTACCCATCATGGGCAAATATGATGGTTCATGTATTCGTAGCAAAAGTACTATGGAATATTGTGCACAGTGTGAAAAAATGACCTACTACAAATACAATTATTGAAGGTGATGCAGATAGTGTTGAAGATGACGATCGTTAAATTCTTGTTCATGGTGTAGTTCCTACTACACCTACTATAGAGTAACTTCGTTGGGATGGCAGAGATGCTCAAGCACATCCATTGATAGTTGTGTCTATCAAACGTGCCATTATCCCTCACATTCGCTCTTTCAAAATAGCAAAGGATGTGTTGGATACACTTACCACTTTATACCAAGAAACAAATGAGGGTCATCTTTCTTACCTCTGAAAACATTTGGAGAGTGAGCATATGAATGGAGAAGATTCTATGGACAATTTTTTGACAAAGATGAAAGATTTGAAGGAGTAATTGATTTTTGCTGATGAAATCTTGCCAACCAATTCACTTGTGTAGATTATTCTTAACGGACTTCCAGATTCATATCAGAGTTTTGTTTCCACTCTTCGATTGATGATGAAAGATAGTCCAAATGCCTTAACATTTGAGGAGTTAGTCTCTGCTTTGTTGTAGGAAGATTAGTCCAGTTCGAATAGGTTTATTATGTGTGTTGCAAATCAAGCTCTCTTAGCTAGAAAAATATGTTGTAAGTTTTACCATTAGCTAAGATTGACTTGGTTTTCAAATTTGTTGATGGCAAGTGTAACAATTAATGATCTTTCAAATAGCAATGTCATTATTACTTCTGGCATTTTATGTCATGGGTTGTATAAGCTCATAGATGAATAATTTGTGAATGATTCAACATGTGCAGTTCAAGGTTCTCAGGCTATCTCAGATGCAATGCTTTCGCATGCACGCTTTGGCCATCTGAATTATGCTAGTTTGCTATCTCTGCAAAAAATTGATATGATGTATTCTTAGTCCAAACTTGAGGCACCTTGTAAACATGTATTTGAAGGTTGTAGTTTGGGAAAAATGCAACATTCTTCATTCCCTAAAGATGATTCAATTAGAGATGCTTATGAATTGTAGCTTGTTCATAGTGATGATTGTGGTCCTATGCAGATACCTTCCGGGGACTACCTTTACTTTGTGACTTTCATTGATGTATTTTCTAGGCATGCATGCATTTATCCATTGAAAGCAAAGTTCGAAGTGTTTATGTACTTCAAACAATTTCTAGTTATGGTTAAAAATCTATTAGCATGTAAAATGGGCACCCTCCATTCTGATCGGGGGGGAAGAGGGGAGGGAGGGGGAGGGAAGGGAGGGGGGGAGGGGGGGTGGGGAGGGGGGAGATACATGTCTTCTAATTTTAATGCGTTTCTGGCTGAGCATGGGATAACACATCAATTTACAATGTTGTATACACCTCATAAAAATGGTGTTGCTCAAAGAAAGAAAAGGTCTTTCATGGAGATGGTGAGGTGTATGGTCAAAAGTCAGGCTTTACCACAATTTCTCACTTGAGATTGTTATGTGTACAGCATATGTACTTAACATGTGTCCCACCAAAGCACTACAATCGATCACTTTGTATGAGGTTTGGCATTGTCAAAAGCCATCTGTAGCTCATCTACCTGTCTTTGGTTGTTTGGCATATGCATTAGTGCCTAAACAACAACATAGGAAATCGAATGATAAACAAGTGAAATGTATTTTTGTTGGGTACAGTTCTCAAAGCAAAGGCTATTGTTTGTATCATGTACATACTAGATGCATTTTGGTTAGCCATGATGTTGTTTTTGTGGAAGATGTAATCCAGCCACTACATTCATGTAGTAAGGAGACATCAATTAGCTCCAAAGATGTGTATGATACTTTTCTACCTCTTTTTATAGGTGGACAATCAAGTACTAGTTCAATTGAGACAATTTCTCAACCTTTATAAGTTTCACATGATGATGCATATCATTTCATTTTTTATGTAGATTTACATGATGCACTTGTTGATAAGAGGCCTGATATAGAGCATGAAAAGACTATGCCAAAATTGTTGATGCACACTTTGAGAGATAGCAAATCAGATGCACTGTTATCATATCGTACTTGTTTAGGATATTATAGTGCTTCTTTTGCATCAGATTCTTATGCAATGGTTGCCTCTACTCTTTTTGATGAGAATGGGCATGTTTGTTTTTATGAAACACAAGATGATGGTGGCTATGCAATCAGAACATGATGTTATTATGAAGAATGGTATATGTTCTTTATGTGATTTTCCTTCTCGCAAAAAGGCCATTGGAATTAAATGTGTACAATCTGAAACATAAGCCTCATGGAATAGTTAACAAGTATAAGGCTAGGCTTGTTGCAAAAGGTTATGCTCAAGAGAGAGGGCATCGATTTTGATGAGACCTTTGCACCCACTTACCAAATGGCCATTCTTCGTAGCATCTTTGCACTTGAACCTCATCATGGTTGGAATGTACATCATGACATTAAAAATCAATGTTTTAATGGTGATTTACATGAAGACGTGTATGTATTTCAGCCTCATGGTTTGTGCAGAAAGGGCATGAAAATAGTGTGTAGGTTGAAAAAGGTTTTTTTATGGTTTGACGCGAGCACCACGTGCTTGATATGAAAAGATGCATGCCTACTTGATTGCACATGGTTTTAAGAATAGTCCAACTAAGAGCACCTTATATGTTAAGTATGCAAATGATGTGCATCTACTCATTGTTGTGTATTGTTGATGACATAATGTTCACTAGTCCTAATGAGAAGCATCTTGTTGAATTTAAGGTCAATTTGCATGCCTCTTTTGAGATGTCGGATTTGGGGCATTTGAATCATTATTTGGGCATTCAGTTTATGCGAGTTGATGGGGGAATAGTTTTTGTGTCAAACAAAATATATTGACACATTATTGCATCGTTTTGGCCTTGAAGTTGAATATTATAAACCTATTTTCACTCCTATGGAAACATTTTTACAATTGAGTCTTCATGATGCTGGAGATGCATTTGATGTTGTTCTCTATTAGCAAGTTGTTAGATGCTTAATTCACTTATGCATAACATGGCCTAATATTTAGTTTTTTCTCTCTTAGATGAGCAGGTTTATGCATCTCCCAGGTCTCAAGCATTTGTAGATGGTTAAGCATATCTTTCGCTACTTGAATGGCATCCGGCTATTTGGATTGTTTTATCCCAAGTGGGATCACTACCATCAGATTTACATGCTTTTTCTAACTGTGACTATGCTAGATACTATGACACTCATGTGTCCACTAGTGGTTTTTGCTTCATACTGGTAGCTCATGCATATCTTGGTTGAACAAGAAGCAACCTATTGTGGCCACTTCTAGTTGTGAGGCTGAGTATACGGAAGCTTTCACAACAACTATTGAGTGTGTACGGCTCCTACACCTTTTGGCTGATTTGGGTTTTGGTCGGTCTTCTACCACCACCATCTCCACTTACAATCGGAACACATTGGTAGTTGCAAGGAACCTTGTGTTCCATGCTCACACAAAGCACATTAAGGTGCATTATAATTATGCCAGGAGAGGTTCTTTACTAGAGAGATCAATTTGGCATATGTGCCCAGGCAAGATAACATTGCAGATCTTTTCACAAAGGCATTGCCTCGCGAGAAGTTTGAAGCTTTTCGCAAAGCTTCGGACTTACTTTCTTTTGTGGATTGATCTCTTTCCACGTAGCTTGACACTTCCTTGTACATGAATGCCAGCTCCTTGTTCACCCATCACTCCCAAGGGGTGTTGATATATTTCGATAGTGATATGTGTGAACAGACTTAGGAACCCCAAGGCACGTTTTGCCCTTTTTAGAAAGTTTTCCCCCCCAGTTCGTATATATGCTTACAACCCTAATGGGTAACTTATATTTGTACATTCCCTTGGTAATACATTCAGTATTGGGTGTTTTGCTCCAAGCTTCTTCTTCTTCCTTGTTGTTCGCATGCTTCTGCAAACCTCAAACTCCAACAGATCCTTGATTCTCTATTGTAGATGATCAATGTGGTCCCATCATCACTTGATGAATCATTTGCTTATATATAATTTTTTTTTTACCATATCCTTTTACTGTGATCCTCCATATCTGCATCAAGTCTGTTTTGTGGGTGTTTCTCAAACATGATGGTGATGGTGACCATGAGCTTGGATATTAAAATTAGTAGGTGGTTTTGTCCCACAAACCTCCATAGGCACCAGTCTAGTGTCTCGAATTTTGGCACTTGTATTGAATTTTGTGATGATTGATTGGGAAAATATCCGCCCCAATTCACATATCATGGCTTTGCTATGATAGATTCATGCGATACCAAAAGATTCGTTTGTAATTCTAGTCAGTTTACTAAATGCTACAAAAAAATGTATTATCACCTAGGTTATTTACTTTGCAATTGGTCCTCACCAATGATGGAACTGATAAATTCAAGCTAAGAATGGCATTGCTACAAAGTAGCAACTTTTCAATGAGCCTTTCTCTAAGGAATGTCATATTAATGAATTGAGTTCTAACTCCCTACTAATTATGATTTCTTGTGGAAGCTTTAAATTACAAACCAAGTTACTTTGGACTTAGCCTATTCTTTTATTCTTTTTGACAAATTGTTTTCTTACGGCGTAATTGGGTACCCTTTTTGTTTAGAGGGAAAAATATGTTGTTCTATGAATGAACCTCAAAATTCGTTGGAGATGATAGGTGGATACCCAAGTCAAAGACACTTTTTGTTTTGTTTCCTAAAGGACTACTTGAGCATGTAATTATGTGATTGTGGGTCATACTATTTTTTTTTACACAACGCTACTTCAGCAAGTTAATCACAACACAAACGGTTAAAGAAAGACCCAAGGCACATGTTGTCAATTACCCAATGAGTCTTAGTCATCTCCAATCTGGATGCAAAAGACACAAGAAGCTTGCTAAGAGCTACAAAGAGAGGGAAAAAGATAGCACCATCAAAAAGCCAAAGTGCCATTGTAAGGAGGAAGCAAACCAAAAACATTGCATTGTCAAGGGGATGCATGGGTTATGCTTTGTACAATTTCTTCCTCGGTGTGCACGACAGATAGTAACATGTATGCATGAAGCATGGGGGAGGATTACAACCTCATAGAAATACAAATCTTTAACAGTTGGATCATGTTTCCAGATGCAAAGATCCATTTCATGTTGTTTCATGATGAATCTTTCTAAGAACTCATGAGACTCAAACATAAGAAAACACATTCCTTGGGAAATTATACATCAATAAGTTCACCACAAACTCATAAAGAGAAAACATATATATGCTTGTCCCTTCCTCACTCTTCATCCTTCACTTTCTCTCACTTAGATTACACAAATAGAAAAGATGTTTTATCACTTTCTCTCCCTCATTCACTACCTTGTAATCTCTCTTTCTTTCTCTTTAACACTCTTCTTGTCTTGTTCCTATTGCATCAATGGAAATGTCCATCATTATTTCTACCATGTTGAAGTGTTCAAACAATTAAGCTCATCCATGGGCACGAGAGAAAAAGGAGAAATGGCAATGCTTTCAAACAACGAATAAATCTATAAATGATGATCATATGCTTTTTTTGATGCCATGAAAAAGAACAATAACACTACTATAATTTCCATTGAATGCATTTAGCAATTGATATATATCATATTTAATAATGTCACAACATCTAAAATAGAATTCCAAAGACCTACATGTCGACTCCATGAATCCTTGAGCGAATAGTGTTTTCCTCGAAATGTCACTTGTTTTCTTGAAGTTAACACTATAAATAATTCTTTTTGCAATCATAATTCAATGCACTAGCCATCAGGTCTTCCCTCCAAACCATATCATTCCATGATATTATTCCCACAAACCTACATCTAGGTTTTCAAAACATTCAAAAAGATGGATTTTTGACACCCTACATGTAGACTCCACAAATCCTTGAGCCAATAATGTTTCCCTTGCTATGTAACTTGTGATTATGGACACAAAACTGATCAATTATTTCTTTTGCAATCAAGCTCCAAAGCATTACTCAATTCTCAAAAACTTACATCTAGGCATAGGGAACCATAGGCATTCATCAATCAACATCTACTCTACTTTTAGATTCATTCTATCCACATTGAAGAAGTTTTCTAGCATACCGACATAAGGTAAGTCATTTGCAATGTATGCATCTTGGAAATTTAACGTCTCCTCGGTTTTGTATGTATCATCAATAGTTCTTTTACTTAGTATCTACAATGCTTTCTCAATTACAAGCACTTGTTTATTGATAAAAGAATATCATAACTTGGGACATTGACATTCAAAGCACTTATTAACAATTCGCCTTGTATTCATGCTAATGGCTCTATAATTTGTTCCTTGATATTCTCTAGTTATTGCTTTTTCTTCATCTCCAAAGTGGTTAATTTCCTTCACCAAACATGTCCTTATGGCACCTATATTCCATTGATCAGATAACAAGCAACCACTTGCACATGTTCCTTCAAGCAAGAAAGCTCTCTTGCAATGTTTCATATCATCCCACGACTGAGAAACATTGTTTGTAAGCCACATATAAGGTAAACAAGAACTGCACTATTACCTCTACTAATAATAGAGAGAGATTGAAAATGGACGAAGATAGTTTGAAGAGTTGTGATCAATGAGGAAGAATGAACTTTGCATATATAGCTTCCAAATTTTCCAATATTTGGCCAAATTTCTTCAATACTACGCATTTCAACGAGTCCTAGTTCATCAACTATTTTGACTTCCACTAAAAAGCCCTCACTATTCAGATGAGAACGCCTACTAACCATTCATGACATTGAATTTTCTAATATTTTGAGTATTGCACAGAAGAATCTCAACTGAAAGTTGTTCCAAGAAATATATGACATGAATTAAAGATGTTAGAAAACATTATCTTGAGAAACCTCCAAAACTCAAGCTTTTCACAACGCACTGCTGCATTTTTGCCTATAGAATGAACTCATAACGTTGTCCTTTATGTCCTCAAGCTTAAGGTATGCAGTTCTTGCCCTTCCAATCTTTTCAGAGGTTATGTCACAACAATTGCCTTGCTTTGATTAGACCCAAGTTTGAGTCATGAAGTGAATTTATGTAATCTACAGGTACCCAAAAGTCTGTAGCCATTTTGGCATCAAACCTTAGTAAAATAGAAGAAGCCTCCTAAAGTATTCAGTTTGGCACAATAGACCAAAGAGCTCTAGGGCTCATGCTCAATGAGCACCCATTGAAATAACAGACCAGCTCTATAGAACCCTAGCACATTCGCATAGGTTAGACCCACCAACCTACAAACAAACCAGCGAGAAAACAACTTGCTCAACATCGAAACCTGGACCTCTCACCTATGTAAATATAGACCACAGGATGATCGAGACAAACCAATCTCAAACATCAAGCTCATTGTTCTTCCCGAAGGCGATGATAATCTATTTACATTGTCCATGGCTGCTATATGGACTGGATTTGTAGTAGTCAGATATGGTTTTGCTACATCAACATGTAGGACTACATTGACAAGATGTTTTATGCATGAGAGATAAATCCCCTTCTCTAACCTTGCAGCCTTGCATGGGCCCTGAAACATACTCTCAAGGACTACCTTCCAAAAACAAAAAAGAAGAGAGGGAAGGGAACACAGAGAATGAGGGTAAATATTAGACCATCTTCTGACCTGCAATGCGATATCTGTGTGGTCTATCATAATTCTCAATTTTTCATTCCTGATCCAACACAAACATGCACAAGGTATATTCTGACAAACTTTCCATCGTTTGGGATAATGCACAATGTTTGTTTATGCAATGTTTTTCTTTTTGTCATTTTGTGCCAAACTATATTGAGAAAAATTGAAATTCAACGTTTATAAAATCGTCCTTTTATGGAAACCATTCAGAATTGTTCTGTTTTTCTCTATTTTCTTTGACATTCTCCATAAACAACTAACAAAACTTCTTCAGACTCGATTGACAATCCAGTGAATACCATACATGATCTCAATATATGAGACAAACATCTTTTCAGACCTTGAACTACACTCCGGCACACTTAGACAAGATGTATTCTTGATGTAAAGAATAATTGCTGATTAATGTAACAAATACATCTGGAATAGGTTACAAAACTGACCGTCATGGTCAGAATATGGATCGCAAGCCACAGAATATGGCTGATACATGGCTGCATAAAAAACATTATGGGGGCAAAAATGGTTACAGCACTGTGTGGAAAGTAAATGTAGAAATATAGACACAAGAAGCCAAGTTCTGAATTTACAACAGTACTTCGAGTTCTGTACATGGATTCTGAAACTAGATCTTGATATATATTTTTACCTGCACTCCAAAGCAAAGAACAAGTCTTAAATCCAAAAAATAGGCCTTACATATATTTTATGTTACATACAGATATCTACATGCAGCATGGAAATAAAAATACTAACAGTTACCATCTTGATAGAGGGCTCTTGTCATTTGATAAAGTTATCAACCTATTCAAATATTTCCTGAGCTTCTATTATGCTATGATGACTGCAAAACAGAGAATACAGAGGCTGTATGAGAAAAAATCAACTCGTGCATGCACATCAATCAAGTAAAACTTTATAGTCTTTTATCATTGAGCTGCACTTACATCAGCAACCTATCAATAAAAGGAAGGGTATTCATTAGGTGATTCTACAATTCAATCACCACTGTATGCAAAAATGCAGGCTCCTCACACGTCTCATATGGGAAAAAACACTACTTAAGAATAACATTTAAGTTTCACACACATTGGAGATATGAACCCAACAGACTATATGACTTAGCAATGAGCCAACACATATATATTCGGTGGAACTGGGAAAGGAGTGAATGGATGATATTATTACTATTCATCCTTGGAGACCCTGTAGTATCTTTCTGCATGTTGTCGTTGGCCAATAAGCTGTGCAAACCTCTCATCATGGGTAATGACAATCAATTGAAAATTCTCCTGGCCCTTTCGGTCCTCCATGATTCTACATTAACAAACGACCAACTTAGAGCATTCTAACACTTAACAAGTTTTTGCATTGTAAAAAAGTTGTCTTACCTAAGAAGAGCTGCAGCTAGGCTTTCTGCATTCTGCCCATCTAAATTCGTTGTCGGTTCATCGAGTGCCAAGATCCCACAGCTCAGACAAAATGTTTCTGCCAAAGCTAGTCGAATAATTAACGAGGCAAGAACCTGCAATCGGACTGTATGTGAGTGATGATCATCCCAACATTATTTCTTCAGCTAAGAATTACAGCTACTCGTGTACCTTTTGTCCTGCACTACATCGTCCACGCATCTCCAGTTCTGCATCTCCAGTTTGCATGACAACCTAATGAGCTTTGCAAAGTTTATATATGAACTAACTAACTAACTAACTACCTCCCTCCCTCCCTCCCTCCCCCCTCTATCTCCCCCCTCTCCCTCCCTCCCACCCCCTCACCCCATCCCTCCCTCTCCCCCCCCCCCCCCCGGCCCTCCCTTCCCCCCCGCCCTCCCTCCCCCCCCCTCCCTCCCCCCTCTATCTCCCCCCTCTCCCTCCCTCCCACCCCCTCACCCCATCCCTCCCTCCCTCCCTCCCCCCCCCCCCCCCCCCCGGCCCTCCCTTCCCCCCCGCCCTCCCTCCCCCCCCCCCCTGCCCTCCCTCCCTCCCCCCCTTCTTCCCCCCCTCCCTCCCTCCCTCATTGCATGCGTGCATGCATGCATGTATGTATGTATATATGTATGTATGTGTGTGTGTGTGTGTGTGTGTGTGTGTGTGTGTGTGTGTGTGTGTGTGTGTGTGTGTGTGTGTGTGTGTGTGCGTGCGTGTGCGTGTGCGTGTGCGTGTGTGTGTGTGTGTGTGTATATATATATATATATATATATATATATATATATATATATATATATATATATATATATATATATATATATATATAGTGTGTGTGTGTGTGTGTGTGTGTGTATATATATATATATATATATATATATATATATATATATATATATATATATATATATATATATATATATATATATATATATATAGAGAGAGAGAGAGAGACACACACACACATATGTGTGTGTGTGTGTATACATACATACATACATATATACATATGTATCTATCTATCTATCTATCTATCTATCTATCTATACATACATACATGCGTGTGCGTGCACATGCGCGTGTGTATATGGCTTCTTCTTAGGACATTTGAATACCATATGATCATGATCTCCACAATAAAAACATAATCCATTGTCTTTCCAATGTTTTCTTTCCTTTGGTGTAAGTCGTCTGATCCTAATGCTATCCAACCGCAGGGGTTGAGGAACTTAGGTAAACTTGTATTCTCGATCATGAACAGAAATCTTCTTCTCTTGCTTTCTCTCAAACAACCTATTGTCACACTCAATTGCATGATTCATGAATTCATTCAAAGTATTTACCTTGTGCCCTCTGACTACAGTAGACAAGATTTTGGAAATACACTTCTGATTACAAGAACACCCACGTAGGAAAAATAGTACAAGAATGCGTAACCGATACAAGACGTCCCACAACCTGGGACCGATGGGTATGGAAAACTAGACCAGAGATGATACAGAAGAGCCCCGCAACCCAGGACCGTAGGTATGAAACAAGATATCATTACAAGAATTCCCTTCAAGGATATGAACTAGATACAAGAAATAACTAGAAAGGATCTCGTACTACGAGATTACGACAAGACAAGAAATGATGTCCACGATACAAGACTAGACAAGACTAGAGCAAGAGACAAGACTAGAACTTGAACTGGAACTTGAAAGTACTTACTTGGAGATCACGACTCCTTGAGCTCCCAAGATTGGCATCTACAAGACTGATTATGAATGTGGCCAACCCCTCCCTATATAGTTTTCCAAGGGAAGTTCAAGGGCGGTTACCAATTGATGATGTCATCGATGATGTCATCAATTCGAAGCATGGTCTCTAGATGTTAGAATCAAGAAAGAAGATATCTTAGGGTTTTGGCACGTTCCGGACGCAATGGAAGCATTGGTTTCTCAAAAATCTTAACCAAATATGAGATATAGGAATTTCACATGGAATCCAAGGTTTAAGATGGTTTTCTTTGTGTCCATGACATCAGCTCCCCCTCAAGTGACGAGTTCCACGAGGAGCGGTTATGTGATTGTGAGATCTTCTAGAACTTGAATCTTCATAGCTCTTGGTCTTTGTAGAGTTTTTGATATGTGGTACTCGAACATGATGATGATGGATATCCATGATGAAAATGGAAAGGGTCTTTAGTATATCTAGGTGCAAAATCAAGGCCATGATTCTCATGATGGGTAGTACTCCTCTTTTGATTCTGATGATGATATTTCTGACATGGGATGGTGATTATAGAAGTCCTACTTCCAACTTGCTTCTTCTTCTTAGGACATTTGAATACTATATGATCATGATCTCCACAATATGATCATTTGAATACCATATGATCATGATCTCCACAATAGCGATGTTTTCTTTCCTTTTGTGTAAGTCATCTGACCCTAATGTTATCCAACTGCATGGGTTCAGGTTGAGATTCTTCCAACATATATTGTTGAGGAACGAAGGTAAACTCTTGATCGTGAACAAAAATCTTCTTGTCTTGCTTTCTCTCAAACAACCTATTGTCACACTCGATTGCTTGATTCATGAATTCATTCAAAGTATTTACCTTGGGCATGGTTAACACGAGGTCCTTGACATCATCACGTAAGCCCCATCGAAATTGGTTGATAAAATAATCCTCGTGCCATGTGAGATCACAAATGATTTGTCTAAATTCTGATGCATAGGTAGACGCATGCCTATTTCCTTGATGTAGCTTCCTTAACTTTGTCTCGGCAACACATGATCAATTGGTATCTCCAAACGAAGATGTGAACTCTTGAATAAAGGCCTTGAAATCATGCAAAATATCCATATCCTTCTCAAGGATAGGTGCAAACCAAGGCAGTTAGGTGCGCTTGGTTCGGTGCGTTCGGTGCGTTCGGTGCGTTTAAGGTTCGAGTACCGAACCTTACCTTCGAAGTAAGGTGCGTAAGGTGCATTTATATATATTCGTGCATGTATGTATGTATGTATGTATGTATGTATGTATGTATGTATGTATGTATGTATGTATGTATGTATGTATGTATGTATGTATGTATGTATGTATGTATGTATGTATGTATGTATGTATGTATGTATGTATGTATGTATGTATGTATGTATGTATGTATGTATGTATGCAGGCATCTATCTATCTATCTATCTATATATATATATATACATATGTATATATATATATATATATATATATATATATATATATATATATATATATATATATATATATATATATATATAGATAGATGCCTACATACATACATACATACATACATACATACATACATACATACATACATACATGCATGCACAAATACATACATACATACATACATGCATGCATACATACATACATATTACATACATACATGCATGCATGCATACATACATACATACATTCATACATACATACATACATACATACATACATACATACATACAAACATACATACATACATACATACATAAATACAAACATAACATAAATACAAACATACATACATACATACATACACACACATATTTTGAAGTCATAGAAGTTAGCACTTACTACTTACACATATATATCAAAATCATAAAGCTCAAATCCAAATTTGAAACCATCATACATGTCTCTCTCTCTCTCTCTCTCTCTCTCTCTCTCTCTCTCTCTCTCTCTCTCTCTCTCTCTCTCTCTCTCTCTCTCTCTCTCTCCTCTCTCTCTCTCTCTCTCTCTCTCTCTCTCTCTCTCTCTCTCTCTCTCTCTCTCTCTCTCTCTCTCTCTCTCTCTCTCTCTCTCTCTCTCTCTCTCTCTCTCTCTCTCTCTCTCTCTCTCTCTCTCTCTCTCTCTCTCTCTCTCTCTCCCCCCCTTTAGGATTCAAAATCGGGGAAAAAAAAAATTTGAGCCAACCATGAACCGGATGGGTAAGGTTCGTACCGAACGAACCAAACCGGAAGCACCTAAAAAAGTATTAGGTTCGCGAACCGGATCAGCTATGGTGCAAACCATGAAAGAGAAGGACCACATAATAGAGTTCCTATGAGTCCTACTTGAGAAGCATCATCTGGGTACCTATCTCGTTGCATCCTTATGAATAGCTTCACTTGTTGCACAGATCCTCGAAACTTTGATCTTGTCCCATTAAATTTCTTAGGCATGCTCACTTTTGGACTTTTCTTCATGTTAGTTTTCATGGGGGTACTTGAAGAAGATTGACTTACAATGATCTTGAATATTCTGTTGTTGAATCCTTTGTTG